>WYDF02105723.1:0-10511 GCA_009867245.2 Adranes taylori
ATTCTGTAGAAAAGTTAATGTAATAAATTATTAATAAATTTCAGTCAACTTAATGATGAAAACAAGAAACTTCGTGATATGCTGAAGGAAGAAACTAAACAAAAAGTACGCCTATCGCAACACAACGAAGAGTTGCAATGGAAACTGAAGCAAAACAAAGAGATAATTTCGAAAGTGCGCGAAGAAGTAGATGCAACTGCATTCAGTCGGTCGAGTTTACTCTCATCGAGTCTGAATGAGAAACATCATCATCCATTCGGTTTCTCACAACATGCAAAACCTTCATTCGATAGAACGTATTCTATGAGGGAACGATCTCTGAGTAATAGGTAAGCGCTTTTATATGAAATATCTGGGCATATATAGAATACATTCTTATAAGTTTTTATTTTCGATTATCTGAAATTATTTTTTTGTAGAAGTAATATGTCCGGATGTTCATCATCGTCCACAACTACAATAAGAACATCTCGAGGTGGTTCATTCGATGAAGACTATGAACTATTGCCAGAACGAGCTTTGTCTGAATCACCTCCTAATTCGCCAATTGTCAAAGGGATTGTTGAGAAATCGGATTCGGTAAATGATTTATTTAATACCGTTAATTTAAAAATTAACCCATTAAACCTTGATTTTCTCGCATAAATTTCGTAATTTTTTATTTTACTTTGGGATTTAAAACAACCACATTTTTGGAGTAGTCTATAATAAAGATTACAGGAAAACATTTTCATTCAAATAAATCTCTACAAGGTATTAACCAGAAGACAAAGTTTTCAGTGAGATATTTTCCCTAACACTTAAATCAAGTATTTATGGTTTAAGGTAAAGTACTAAGGTGTAGTACTGACTCAAAAAGTAGCTCAACTTTTTAAAGAGAACATGAAGATTAAATTAAAGAGATTTTTCTCATTAATACTAAAAAAAATTCCATTAAATTAATGAGATTATTTTTAAAATTTGAATCTAAATTAATATACAATTGATGAAAATCGCTAACTTAACCTCCCATTTAAATAATGTATTTAATATAGAAGCGGACCCAGATTTACCAATAAGCCTCACACACAAAAGAGCTATATTTGATTAACACGCACCCTAGAGCAAAACATAAAATAAATATAAAAAGGGTCTCCATAATGGATTAGCTTAGGTCCCCAATAATCTTTAATCCTGGTCTGATAGAAGGAGATGCTTTCTTATATGGATGTGGTGGAAATAAGTTCTAGATATTTCCACCACATCAAAACCCCGGCGATATTCTTATAACGTAATAATGTATTACATGTAATATATAAAATATTGGCGAATGCTTAGGTCGTTTCATGTGTTGCACTTACCATTCTACTTACCTTGTCTTTCATAGACTATTGGCGAATGCTTAGGGGTCGATTTGCGAGTACTTTTTACTAAATTTGTTCAGCTCACAAGCCGCCTAGGCCCCGCCTCCAGCGATAACGTCGTCTGACAGACTGTCATTTAAAAAACCAATATGACTGTTGAAATAAGTAAATGAAATAAAGGAAATCTTTCTTGACGATTGTATAAAAGAAAATATTTTTGAAATATAACTTTTTAGTAATACTTTGTGTATTGTGGTAGCCCTCACGATTTTCTTTAAAAAGATATCCAACTTGAGGAGCCAAGTTTTAATAGTTAAATATACAAACATTTATAATGGCGTAACAATTGTAGGTAGATGAAAGTTATAGGAGCATATTTTGTTTCAATTTTATCAGATCTATATATATATAGGCTAATTTCATTGCACGTGAATAAATGTGATTGTTAATATAATTTTGGAAGGCGTGATGATAGGTGGGGTTGTGGATTTGTTCACGATTGGTTTTAATTTTAGATTCCTAAAAAATGTAATTATTTAATTGGCTTTCGTTATTGTTATAAAAAATAATAGTACTAATGAATAGATTTATTTACTAATAACAATACAGTTTACTCTATTGAACTCTACGACAATGAGGATAAGATGACCCATGAGTTTGATGCACCCTTAATCTGATGCAAGCGAACGTTTTATAATTTTCAATAATATTTATAACTCTGATTCGGCCAGTGGTCTCAAACTGGAGGCGCGTAAAGCCATTTTGTTAGTCTCGCACTTAAAATTCCGGTCCGTCCACTGTTTTCAAATTGGGCATTTGGCCCGCAGTCAATTTGAATTTGATATCACTGGATTAAGCAACATACAATCGATCTTCTTTTATAAAATTACTGGAATACTCAGCCTTAAATTTTAATTTGAAAATATTTAACATTTATATTTTAGGTGAGTTACGTACTAGATATGGACGAGAGACCGGAAGTAGTAGCATCACGTATTGTTAGACGTAGTTTTCGCAACGCGACTTCGCCCAAAAGTACGCCTACTAAAGTACCATCGAATAAGCGGGCACGAAAAACGAATTTCCTTAGTGTGAGCGCTTCAGCCAGCGATATTAGGCCGAATTTTAAGACTGGCATCGATAGACAATTATCACACCAAGAACAGGTAACACCACCAATGATAATAATTCTTTATTTTTCTTCATATTATTATATTCTCTTCAATATTTCAAGCAAAATGATGTAGTGTTGATGGAATTGTAATCACAATGTCGGCGATCTTTCGCATTCGAAATTATGTATTCAAGAAAGGTTTTTTTATAGTGCGTTGCTTAGCAGCATGTCGAAACGTTGGGCCTTGGCGGAAAGATTTTTGGGAGTCGTAAGCGTTTTTTTAATGAGCTAAATACAAACATGTGTACGAGAGTGGTTTCGCGGAAATCTAGCCTAAGTAAGAAAACGCACGATTTTTGTTTTTTATCATTTATTTTACAACATAGTCCCGTTTGAAGGCAATACACTTTTCAAGACAACTTTCCAACTTCTTCATCCCTTCCGAAAAGAAATTTTGCTCGAGCTTTTCAAAATAATGGGAATTTTTGGTCCTCACTTCATCGTTTGTTGTAAAACGGCGTCCTCCGAGCCATTTTTTAGGGATGGGAACAGGAAGAAGTCGCAAGAGGCTAGATATTGTTGAATACGGTGTGTGATCAATAAATGCGTAGCCTAATTGGTTCAATTTTGCCTGCACGACGCCCGCTCTGTGAGCGAGTGTATTGTCATGATTGAAGAGAACTTTTTTGCGAGCCAAACCCAGACGTTTTTTCTTTAATTTAGCGTCGAAACGGTCCAATAATGCTGCATAGTAATCGCCGCTAATGGTTTTTCCCTTTGCCAAGTAATTAATAAAAATAATGTCTTTCGCGTCTCAAAAAAACAGTCATCATGTTGCCGGCCGATCGGGTTGTCTTTGCCTTCTTCGGTGGGCCTTCGCCTTTTTCTCCACTGCTTTGATTGTTCCTTCGTCTTCGGCGTGCAGTAATAGACCCACGTTTCATCAACAATGACTTACCGACGAAAAAATCTTCGGATCACGTTTCAAGCTTCTCCGAATTCGTCACACGTGTGCATTTTTGGTCGATAGTAAGTAAAAGTTTTACTCATTGCGCGAATTGCTTTTTCATATCCAAATGTTTGTGTATGATGGCGTATACACACTCAGTTGATATGTTTGCAGCCTCTGTTAGTCCAAGGATTTTGATTCGACGGTTTGCCATAATCATAATCGTGGATTTTGTTGACGATTTTTGTAGTGACGATATTTGAGAACCTTGGGTGGTCATCAATCATCAAAAATACTCGTGCGCCCACGAACAAATTCAGCTTTCCAAATCTTAACTGTTTCTATCGACGGTGCAGACTCGCCATAAACAGCATCCAGTTCAGTTTTTATTTCTGCATTGTTTTCCCTTTTTTGTGAAGGAACTTAATCATAGAACGATATTCGTTTTTCCATTTTTCATAAAACACAAAAGTTGCTTGCTTGCGACGACTGTAAGAAACAAACTAATAGTTCTTTTTGCTTGAAATTTTGACAGACGTCATGTGTTGGATGGCAGATGTCAAAACCAATATGGCGTTCGTTGTCACATTATGCCATCTATCGAAGGCTAAATTTATGTCAAACCACCTTCGCATTTTAACATGTATGTGTGTAGTTTTATACTAAACAGATTGTTGGTCTTATTTCTCCTAATTTAAAAATGCATATGTAGTCCCGAATCTCCTTTTATCGAAATGTAAAACGGCTTACAGATTCTTGACACGAATGTGTTACCTAAGCGGAATCAGTGCTTGACATTTCTTAGTTGTGTTATCCGTTTTCTAGCATCGTGACAATGTAATATAAGTATCATTACTCATAGTCTTATATTATATATTATATGTCTCATATTAAAAGTCGTGACAATATAATATAAGTATCATATTCTCATGGGACATTGTAAACATAATTGTATTGGTGTGGGGGAGAGGAAGGAAGATATGGTGAATACGTATGGAAAATTGTTTTTCCTAGTATTGGAAAATGAGGAAAGAGGATAAAGGCCTCCATCACATTTACTAAGAGCAAAGAGAGTTTTAGGGCTTGCTTGTTTACTAGTTACGAGGGGACATATGGATATTGGATGTCCAGAGCAGGTCCGTTGGCTGTCCTTTTCCAACCTACTTAGTAATGTAAGATGTAATTCAGTGTAGTAAATGTTTTCTATTTATTAAAGAATATTCAAGATGGCGTCGGACGTATGCGCTAAATGTCCTGACGCTCTCATAAAATACAACGATATAATTACGTATACAAAATGTAAATTAAAATTTCACATAGAATCTGTCAAGTTTACTATTGAAGAACTTGTGGATATGAAATCTACCGTGTCAGTGAAACCCATGACAGTGTTTTATGGGTTTAAACAAAAGTGATGTTAAGGATCACATGACAATGAACTAATATGACGACACAGAATAATTCAAGGGGTTACTTTGTAACAATTTTCCTCTTAATGGTAACCCTTTTTTTTATACCTAATACTCTATCGATACCAACCTACCACTTATATTCCATACCAATTCAAATTATGCTGATACTACAAAATCTATAACGCAATATATTCTATCAGCCAACGCTGTCACAAGTTACCACCAAGAAATCCTTATAACAAAACACATTAGCATGAGACTTCCAACTATATACTACCACCCCAGTAAAACTTGTGATTCTTATCTACTAAGTCGCTTCTGTTAATACCCGAGTATCGATAACCCGTTAATGACTTTGACGGAAAAATACGGAACACTCGATATCGTTGTATATAATTATAGCTAAACAAGGAAGTGAAATTGTAGAAACAACCAGAAACAATTTACCTGATTAAATAATAATATTAATACGTACTAACAATTTGTACAATAACCTAGCCCTAGCTCCATATCTACAATTTTATACATAAGTATTTTCACGTAAATCGATCACTATATCAATACTGTATATCTCTACCTTCGAAAGTTATACTTGTATATATGCGAATGGAATAACAAAGTATTATTATATTCAAAACTATACGAAACGTTAGTATCTTCAAAACTATAATGAAATCGTTCTAGTCGACAAGTATTTATAATAGTTGAACTAGCATAGTCGACAAGTTACTAATCATCGAGATGATTCAATAAAAATGTCTAATTAATGTTCAATTTATAATATCCCAAATATAATATAAAAAATTGTTTATTAATAAATCTATATTCTTGAAGCGAAACCTGGTTGTGCGAGACAGTAAAGAAATCTTTAAGAAAAATAAAGCCATGCACCAAGGCGCACCGCTTGGTGCACTAAATATATGAGATTTAAAACCTTTATGTTCTACAAATAAACTTCTGTTAACCTGGTATGAATATTACATGCACTTCCCAGTTATTGTCCAATGCATTTGATACGACTTCAGTAAATATAGTCAAATTGGTGCTGGTCGATCTATCAAGGTAAAATCCATGCTGTTTGGTAGAAATACGAGATTTCACTTGAGAAAAGATTTTGTTATAGATACAGGTTTCCAATACTTTGGATAATATTGAAATAGGTCTATAGTTTATTTCATTATTGATGTCGCCATTTTTGAAAACAGGAGATATTCTGGAAACGTGCATTCCTTTTAATAGCTCTGAGAACGTGCATTCCGTTATAGCTTGATTGAATAGTTTAGTCAGCGGTTTGCAGAGAACTGGAGCCCAATCTTTAAGAAAGAAGCTTGGTATAAGATATGGGTCTTTAATACTATTATTTTTAAGATTTTTGAGAGTCTTTTTCACGTCGGAGCCCACGAGTGAGTTGACGACTGTGAAATTACTGCTTGTGATGTTAGTAGCGTTGTAATCATAGGTTGGTAGAGGAGCTTGATAAGATTGTTTAAAATGGTCCGCAAAACTTTTACGATGTCGTGCGGGGTAATGAGTTCGATATCGTTGTAAAACATCTACCCCATATTCTACTTGTCTTTTTTAGAGTTGATGTAGGACCAAAAATGGTTCGGGTTTTGGAGTAATGCATTTTAGATTTCGACTAGGTATTTATTGGATTCTTTATCAATACTGCCTTTTAAGTTAGATCTGAGTTTTTTAAATTCATTGTAGTAAGAGTTAAGATTTGTAAATTTATATATTTTAGGTAATTGTCGCTTTCTGTCTAAATCATTAATTATTTCTGGTGTGAACCATGGTGGATGTCTACTATTGAAACATTTAGTTTGAAGAACAATCATATAGCTTGTTGTAAAAAATCTCTGATGCTTTTTCAACATTATTAGATTTGATGGGTCAGTCCAGTCAATGTGGATTAAGTCTTCGTGCAGATTTAAGAATCTATCAAACGAAGAGAGATTAGCGTTCCTGAAGCTGCCGTCCCTAGTAGAACGGAGAACTCAATGAGACTTGATTGAAACCTATAAGATATAAACGGTCACTATAACTGTAACTTATTATTATTATAATTATATTCAGGTAGAAAACAAACACATACTTGCGTGGCCACAGCCTCAAACTAAGAACTGAACTCAGACGACGCACTTCAAGGAAGCACTTTATCATCAATAGAATAGTAACACAATGGAACTCCTTGCCAGAAGACATTGTTAATGCCATATTGAAAAACATGTTTCGGACTGGACGGTATATAGTCAAGTGCGCGCTTAAAAGAATATTGAAGCTCTCATCTACTCTGTTGCCAATGCTGCAATAAAACTACTAATACTAAACGTAATACAAATCTCTAAATAAGTCACATGTATTTCTATGCACAATTCACTGTCTTACAAATGTTCAATGTGGCCACCACTTGAAAAGTCTTTCCAGGAGTGTATCAGCATATCACGATCTACTGAGTTTATCAGTGTTGTTTTGTGATGTGTAAGGCCATCGGGTTTAATGGGTACTGGCGGAACATAAACGCGATCTTTTACAAATCCCACCAGAAAAATATCACACACGCTGAGATCTGGAGATCTTGTTGGTGAAGCGCAAAGAATCCACCGCTGGTATACTTTTTTATTTAAAAAACCCAGACTATCAGGTTTCAACGAGGCGGTCCATCTTGTTAATAAGTGAAGTTATGCGAATCGAAATGGGTTTGTCTTGTGTAGGTATTTCCTTCCAAACAAAAGGGACCATAAAACTTGTGCTGCGATATCGCATGAGGGAGTCCACCTTAGGGTAATTACTTTCGTGCTCAAATGGTGGGTGTTCTATTTACCAAATATGCATATTGTGTCTATTAACTACGCCACTCAAACGCTTCTTCACTAAAAATTAAACGTGAAATGAAGGTTTCATCTCCATAATTTCCAGCATCGAATCGCAAAATTCCATTCGCTTCCTTTTTGTTGCTTGATATTTTCATAGTATATTATAAGAAATGTGAATTGAGGGATCTGAAACTCACGGTTAGCTCAATTTGTTGACTTTCGCAGGCTTCTCTCGAACGCAGTACAAATTCTCACGGCTTGTCGTCATCGTTTTCTTTTACGGAGACGCCCACTCTCTTAAGACTGATCGAAATCACCGCCGAATGTTTTAAGGCGAGGGTGGATTAATGTCGAATCGCTTTACGAAAGCAGACTGCACTATGATAACCTAATTTCTTTTTGCTAACTCAAAACGTAGAATATTCTTTGTTGGAGACTTGCCATTCTGAAGTTAAGCGAATAACTGAACGTTGCCGGAAGGACTACGCGACCACAGCACCCATGTAGCACCCATGCAAAACTTAGATAACTGTTTCCTCAAATGGTCGCTGCCTCATTATATGATGATGCTTAAGAACTGATTTTAGTAACCATTTATTAAGAATTTTTGAAATGTATTACTGAAATAGTAGATCGTGGCTCATTATATATTTGTTACAGACATCCGATAGTTATGCTGATGACACCTTCAGATGGGCAACAAATACTATCAATACATCAACTCCTGTTCCTAATGCAATGCCAACGAAATCATCTTCTGTCACATGTCGGTCGATCTCGCCAAAATCGCTCATCCATTTGGACCATACCATAAAACCCTTAAAATTCGACGATGAAGTAACCTATTACCTCGAAGAAGATGATTACGATGTTACTAATGACATTATGACGATTCCTACGTTACCAAGTGAAATTGGTAGAGAACAATCGGCGATGAATAAACTCTTACCACCTCCCAAGCATTTAGCTGCTGAAAGTACAGCGAGAAAAAATGGCCCACACGCTCATTCCGAAGATGATAATGAGGACGAAGAAGAAGATAGAAGTAGTATTAGTTCGACAAGTACATCGTCCAGTGGACAATTGTGAGACGAAAGTGATTTTTAATTTTTTCGGAATTTGAATCTATTTGATATGATGAATATTCTCTTATTGCTGAGCATTATAATTTTTGATAGTTTCTTTTTACCAAATGCTGTTGCTTAGTTTCTTTGAATAGTATATCTTTAATACCAAGTTACTTTTAATTGTAATATTCGTTCGTAAAAAATAAGTAAATTATATGACTTTGATATAAATCTACAAATTCGCAATTTTTATCTTAATTTACTCACTCAGCATTTCTAGATTGTTTTCACACTTTAAATGTGAAACTTTCCATACAATCTGTATCTGTTTTTGTTTGTCCTGCGCAGTCTATTATTTGTTTTCTAAATTAACTTAAATCCTTTGCTATAAAGCAGCTATCAACTCCACTAAATGTTATTTCAATTTAGCAATTCGCGGTAAAACTAAATTTCTTCAAGAAATGTCAAAGTGAGTATGTCAATTTTGGACGTAGTTTATCCTCATTACGTTTTTTGTACCTTTCCATAGTTTTGGAAGTGCTCCATTTAATGCCTCTGTGAACAAAAAATATGATAATTAGTTGGGAGAAGGTCAAGCAAATGTGCCTTTGGGAAAAGGTCAAGGCCGTTTAAAAATGCTTTCAGATCGAAAGTTTTAAAGTAATTTTTATATTTTTTTAGCTAATGCAGAGCAAGATGTTTATCTCAATAATAAATTTCGTAAAAGGAAATATACCATTTTTTATGCATTTTGTAACTGATATGAGTGTCAATTTTTGTAAAGAAATATGTTTCATTATAACTCAGCAATACCGAAAAAATTATAACATTTATAATACATTTAAATGAACATTCATAACGCAAATCATATTTCTGATGCATAACATGACGATGTAAACATTTGGGTAACTTTTTTAATTTGGAAATGCTTTTAGTGTAAGCTGTATTGAATTCGTTGAACAAACATTACAAAAGATTAAGAACCATGTAATATATAATCTTTTAAGACTTTTATACTTTTGTATGAATGTTCTAAGTTTATGTTAGACGCCGGAAATGCTATTTTTAATATTGCAATTATCTGTTCAGTTTATCCATTCCTTATTTTAAAATAATTGTAAATATAGCTGTCTGAGAAGCAAATAATGTTTAATTTAGTTACATCACATATGTTTTTGTACAAACTTGTTTTACCAGTCGATTGGTCGACAGTAAAAACTATTTTTAACCACCTATGAATTAATTTTATGTAGAATTATCAAAAATCTTAAATTTTTACAAAACTTTTTTCAAATTAATATTAACTTTCGTTGCCTCATGTTGAGCAAAATTAGATTTACATATTGTAGATTGTATGTAAGGTGTTTTTTTTTTATTCTGATTGCGAATCTTAAATAGGATTTTAAAATATTTTCTACTTAAAACAGGTTTAGAATTTACTGATTTGAGGATATCTCTTATTTTATAAGCTACGTAAATTATTAACGTCACTTGTTATCTTACTTAAAAAGATAAGTTTATAAAAGTGCACTATTCCAAAAGACAACGATTCCATCGATCATCGTTGGTAAAATCAGTGTGTATAAAGTATAAAACAGATTTTCACAAAGTGAAGCGAAACCTATTGTGACGTTAGAAGTTTTTTTATTTTATGCTGATTCATGTTGTAGCATTTAATTTTTCTATTCTGTGAATACATATAATATCATTAACACATATTTTTCTTGTAAAGAAAATTCTTCATTTATTTTTTTAGCACTGTACATAGTCCTATAATTACTTATAAATTAACATGTCAATGATGATAAAT
>WYDF02105734.1:0-10511 GCA_009867245.2 Adranes taylori
GATCGAAGCACTTCTCACATACAGTTTTTGTTTTCTTCTCTATTTACCTTGCTATAATTAGCCTTAGGTTTAAACCCAGGGCTAATTATCACGTTAAAGTACAGTGTATAAGTTTAGAGAATTTAGAACAAGTTGCATAAAACATTGATATTATGGTGAATTGATCGGTTATTAAAAATAATAAGAAGTAATAATTTGGTAACTGTTTAGAGTTACACGCAAATACAGTTGTATTTTCAAGAAAATGAATTTCTTACATTTTTAAAAGTTTTATGTAACTATTTGATTTTGCAAATTCAAAATCAAGAAAATTCAATCATACAGAGTGGTAAACTAAACATATGGTAAATTTTACATTTAAAATGTTATAATCAGTTATTACATTTTAAATTGTAAAGGAGCGATTTCAACTCTAAAACAGGAGATACAACAGCAGATTATCATATCCGCACAGTACTAGGATATGGTATTGGCACACTCAATGAAAGAGGAAAACGTCTTATTCAATTATGTGTTGATAATGGATTCACCGTTGGAAACTCAATTCTCTAACAACCAAAGAGAATGCTCTATACATTAACATCTCACAATGGCGTACACAGAAACCAAATCCACTTTACACTCGTTATAACTAGATGGCGTACCTCACTGAGATCAATCAAAATACCACCAGGTGCAGACTCTGGTTCAGATCATCAATTACTTCTGTACGCTCTATGTGCCAAACTTGAAGGATGCTGTAAAGAGCAATTGTAAGGATGCTACCAACAATATGCAACCCATTAGCTTTCGTAGAAGAACTAGACATCTCAATTCAGAATGAACTTACAGATGTTAAACATCTTTCTGTGGAACCTCTATGGTGCAAATTATTGGCTCTTATGCAGCATACACCCCTTCGCATACGACGAAAACCTCAGCTAAGCATAGATAGATTTCCCAAAACACTCTATGATTAGTTGATGAAAAGACGTCGGTTGAAAGTAAGAAGATTCAGCGATCCTGAAATATGTTAGAGATATGCAGAACTCTCAAGAACAATTCAAAGAGAATGCTGCCGAAACCAGAACAACTATCTTCACGAGATCTATTCAAAGATTGAAGTTCACGCCTTTATACTTACTCAACTGAAAATGTTGAGACTATTGGCGGCGAGCACAAACCGGCCATTTTGCGCAATGAAATTGAGGCTGTAGCTCAAGGCTGCGCTGGGATTACAAAATACATCTGGTATTGATATGATAGAAGAGAAGAGATTGATGAAATGACTGACAGGTAAGAGATATATGAGTGGTAGGGGTTTAGAGATGAATACAGGAAAACAAAAAAATGGTGTGCTGGAAGGAAGGGAGATAAAGTAGAAGTGATGAATTTAGTATAGAGTGCAACGAATTGAGCGGGTAAAGACGTGCAAATATTTGGGTTTTGTGTTTACCAAAACGGAAAATGCAAAGAGCATATGAAAATGATAACAAAGAAAGCTAGGGGAGTTATAGAAAGAATGAGACTGGTGTGGGAAGGAAAATATGAAGTATCAGTCAAAATGAGGAATAAGATAATATAAATATGTGCGAACATTATTCTGATATATGGAGCAGAAGTATGGGTGGTGGAAAAAAGAGAGATAATAGAGAGAGAGAGGTAGTATATGTAGATAGTATTAAAAGAATCTTGGGATGAGACAGTAGTACGACTAATAATACAGTTCTGAAGGAGGTGGGAAAGTATAAATGTAATATTAGCGTAATGAAAACAATGGTGGATTTTAAGAAGAAGGTAGTGCATGATGAAGGATGTATGTTGGCCTGGGAAATATATACGGAGGGATTGATAAAGGAAGGAAGAGAAAATGTGAGAATGCATGGCTTAAGAGCTTTAACGAAACTGAATGAAATATTTGGGTGGTCTACAAGCAGATGGTTTGAGAAAATGGATGAAGGTAAAGAAGTGGTGAATGCAGTTGTAGAAAGGATAATGGATGTGAAAAGACGAGAAGGAGAAGGAAGAATTAATGTTATTAGGTATAATAGTAAATATAAATGAATCAGGGAAAATGGTGAGATGCGTGGACACTTGTTATCAAGTCTAAGTATAAGAGAAAAAAGTACGATTGCGAGGTTTAGATGTGGTAACAAATAGAGTGGAAATAAATATTGGATGAAAGATAAATGTATAGAATATGTGGCAGCGAGGGGAAAACATAGAATCATTGGATTAAAGAATATGAAAGGATATAATGGACTGTTAATGAAAGGGCGATAGTAAAAAACTTGAGGGTAAGTTTAGGTAAGGAGAGAAACTAAATAGAAATAATGAAAATAATTTCGAGAGAGATATATAAAAGAAAATAAGGGGTCGGAAGATGAATTGGGGAAAGACATAAAAATAAGATGACTGGATAAGAGAATAAATTGAGAATGTAAGAAAAAGAAGAGAAATATAGGGGAGAATGAGAGAGGAGGAAATCGTGAGAAAATAAGAATCTATGAAGAGTCAAAGTGACATGAGGAGGCGTTAGGAATAGATTGAGTTGTAGTAAGGGTGGCAAGAGATGAAAGGCTAAAGATTGTGCGGAGGGGGAACAGAACTATGGTGAAGAAGATATTGATGCCTTTCCTTCTCAATAGTGAAAGAATTTTTTTTAAATTAAATTTAAATACAATTATGTTTAGGTATGTCAATTTAATAGTTATGGCAATAAAGGTTGTTCGATTGACTGATAGGAGGCGAATGACTAAGATTTTAGTTTTATTTCAATACCTCGAAGCTGCACCTTAATGCGAATAACTCGGGCCCAGTTGAACCTAGGGTTTTAATTAGTAAATAAATTTTATTATAAAATTTGAAATATATATAATTATTGTTGTCAATTTTCCAAAAATATAATTATAATAAAACAGAAATTAGGAACTACATACGTCACATATATTTAAATAGAATGAAATAAACCGATTGACATATAACGATGTTAATACCATTTCTTAAAACTAAATTAATAGAGTTTGACAATATATTATATACCAATTCTGTTTTTATAAAATAACAATATAAAAATTTTTAAACATCAAAATTTAAATATTACCATGTAAATACAAACAAATAGGTACATATTTCCTAACAAAGTTGATATCAAAGTAATAATTTTAAGTTCAGAATGTAATCTTTGTTATAAGCTACAACATTTTTATAGATTTTATATAACATTTTTAAATTTATGTAATGAATAATCATAATTACATGTTTTATATAATAATTTATCAGCAATTAAACTTAAAATTGAAAATCTATTTAAATAAATAAAATAGCTAAATTTCTGATGTATCTATAACTCGAATCGAAATATATTATGGAACAGTAATAATAAAATTATGTACTACATTACGGACGATTAAAATTCCTTTTGATTTTTAGTTTAAAAATGTTGTATTTGTTTGGTCAGACATGTAAAGGAAGATATCGTCATGAAGTTTAAAATTATTTAAAGACAATTTACAATTTAAATATTTAGACATATTTGTACAAAAACTTCAAATTGTAGCTGTTTAAATTGAAATTATCTTATTCTATTTAAAATCATAAAACAGGGATTTTTCAATTACAAAATGATTTTTTTAGTACCAATTTATAAAGTTGGTGACAAGAATAATATAAAATATTATCGGAGTGCAATTATTTGCATCTACTAAAAATGATGGATAAATTGGTGTACGACTGCTGGATAAATTGTATATTTGCAATGGAAATGTAAATCACTGTTAATAAAATGATTTTTGTAATATATTTAGTTTCTAATTAAGTGATGGAAAAGAAATTAGAGGCTCGTCCAGAATTATATACCATAATTTGCAGTATTGATTCTACATGCAAAAATAACGGTAATTTCTTATATACATTTTTTTCGTCACACGAATCAAGTTTTCCTTGGTGCTGGTGTAGTGGTCGTACTCAAAATTAATAGTTTGAGGTTCTCAAAATTAATAGTATGATAAACACATGAAGTTTCGCATAGAAAATGGTTCATTTTAATAAATTGTAAACTGTCTTTTCTAAAAATTTATTTTCAATAAAATTCAAGTTCTAGAAGTAAAATTCTATTTTCAGCACTAATTATAAAATTATTGTAATTTTGGTCTTATTTAGTATTGTTATTATTCATAAATTTCAATGTAATTTCTATGAAGATGCTTATCTAAAAAATTTTAAATAACATTTTTTACATTAATTTTGTTGAAGAGCAAAATGTATTCGTGTATTATGTGTATGCTTGTTATTGATATAACAAAATCTGATGAATTTACATTTTAATTGCAAAAATTTATAGGATATTTTAGAAATATTGCTTTCGATTTGCTTTAAAAATGAAGGAATTGTTAGCTGCTATAATTAGTCATAAGAAGTACACCTACATGTGGCATATTCAATATGAAGGATGAAGCACTATTCCGTAACCTAGTTTGATGAATATAGCGGTTGCAATGGCGGATGAATGAATTTGTCCGCAATTACTATTGCTACATTCATCAAATTAGGTTACGAATTGCTACTGCGATCGCCAGAACTGTCTTTTTCCAAAACTGTGGTGGTGGAAAGAAATTCGGTAGAAGTAAGGAGGCATTATCCGCAACGAATGCAAAGTTTGTAGATTTTTCAAAAGATTGCTTATTGGATGGTTTACAAAATTGGAAACCCTTTCATTAATTGTGTAGATTTGCAAAGCAATTTGGTATAAAAATGAAGTATTTTTTTTCTACAAAACAGGTCTTTCATTGAAAATTCACATCTCCATCCAGAGCCCTATTATATATTTGCTACTATTCTATTGTGTGGACGAAATCAATATCTTTATTAATTCAATACAGAAAATACAAAAGCCGGTCACATGTTCCCCGACAGGAGGGTTATAGTTATATAGGAAATGTAACAAGGAAATGAAATGTAACAATTGACATAACCTAAATAACAATAAATCATAAAATATTTGTAAAAGACCATTAAATCTAAAAATTGTAATTAAATATCAAATAGATCCATTATCCATTTACAGCTCCGTATTGGTCAAGTCCATACCCGTCGATGAGATCAACCAATAATTCGTCCATTACGATGTTAAATAATGCAGGAGACAATGGGTCTCCTTGTTTTACACCCCTCTTTAGTTTTACCACTCCAGCGTTGGTTCCGTGCCATAAGATATAGGTGGAACAATTTGTATAGCTGCTCCTGATTACATTATTATACTCGGATGTACTTTCTTTAAGGTCAGAGCCCTGATTATGCTCTCGTGGGAGATCATATTAAACGCCTTCTACAAATTATATAAGGTTTTGCGTGCTCATGGTGGTAGCAAATAATTGTCTGTAATGCTGTATTGTTTGCCATGCAACCATCTAGGTAGTATAAATCCATATCGATTATGTCGATTTTCTTTGATTGGAATTTTATTAATCCTACTATTTAATATTTTATGGATAATTCGCAGTAAATGGAACCTATGGTTATTGGCCGCCCATTGTCAACGTTATATATATTTTCCGTAGTTTTTGGGATTAATGTAGTTTTGGCTTCTTAGAAACATGATGGGCTGTCATTTTAGATACATATTTCTCAGCTAAGGATAATATGCGGAAAATGGGATACCAAGTACTTTATTCTCTGTTTATTTATCTATGACGACAAAATTTACTCAAATTTTGTATGGTTTTACTGAAATTTCTAGTTTTTAGGTAATATGATCTGTCTGCAAAAATCTGCATTATTTAAGCTCAGGTTTCCTTCCTGTGCCTTCCTTCCTAAGCACAGGTAGACAGGTTTCCTTCCCATCGTTCCCATACTGGAAGCTAAAAGTTTGAGATTTATTATTTTGCCATTCTATTTAACAATATTAAAATTTTTAAAATATTCTCAAAAAAATATTCAAAAAATCTCAAAAAATTATTTCAGGACTCAAAACATCATTTAAATATAATTGTTAAATGCTATTTAGTGGTGATTTATGGTAGTTCCAACCACCATTTATAATATATGTATGACCAATTTGAACATTTCCCAACACTTTTATTTGTGCCCACCACTAACAACTGTATAAATAACCATCTTATAGATAAAGTGCAAAATATTTGCTCCTATACGTTTTCTAGTATATACCATTTTTTAGGCTAGTACGCATCTTCATATGTTTAATCTCGGTTACAATAGTAACCAATAGAGAAATGTTAAAAGCTATGTTTTTGAAACAACACTGGCCGACATCACTTTTTTCTCAAGATATCTAAATGGTGAATCCAGTGCAAATTTGTATCCTGAATTCAAGTATGTAATCAGAATTTTTCTGTGTATAGTTTCTGTCTGTCAGCCGCTTTTCTATAACTGCTTTTAACATTATATTTGTCCTTTCATAGAAACATTAAACTTATATTTAGCGCTTTTACTCAACTCGTATTTAAATGAATGTTATGTTGTTTTACTCAGAAGTACAAGACGTGATTCTGCATCTTTCGAGAGTAAAGGAACATGACGTAACCTAGTTCCAACATACGCGGACCTATTTGATCTGCCGTCGTGTTGACCCAAGGCGTCGGCAGTAATACTTGTGCATTTTGCTTGATTTTTAATTTCAAATAGTATTGTGTTTGGTGCAGAATATTATTTTAGTTTTTTACTATAAACAGAAAGTGTTTAAATAATGCGAATAATTTCTGCTACATTCGTTGTACCCTGAATTTTAAATATCAGAGGCCAAATTTCACGCCGCTTGTGCGTAAATGCTATGAACTTTACTTTGCCTGTCAAGTTGGTGAGTTTCATAAAACCTGAACCCCGAATATATGGTATATTTCATGTGTTTGACTGTTGACTGTATGGAAAAATGGTACACACCATGTGCCACTTGCAATTCTTATGATTTGGAGGGAACAGAAAGATTACTTAACAGATTTTTATTTAACAAAAAATTTGTCATCTGCAATGAGACCTGTCTTCAACAGTGAAGAGTACCCTGTATCAGTATATGATGGTGGTATAGCCTTATGTTGCTCCGATTTTCACGAAGATGAAAGGAAAGTGTTGTCAAAACCTTACTTTTTAAATCAACAAGATCTTAATGATCTTATCAGTGATTTAGGCCTGTCCAAACACCAACCTCATGTTTTAAATCCTAGACACAACAAACAGAATCTACTCCAAAGGGATGTTAGAATAACTAGTTAGCGTAATCGTCATAGTGATTTTAAAACTACTTTTCTGAAGAAAATGGAATTGTATTTTGTAATAATGTTTCTTCTGTAATGGAAACTTTTGGGTATCAATATCGGCCAGATGATTGGCGACTGTTCATAAGCTGAGTTACTACATATTGGCAATAAACTTCCATCAATACCTCTAGTGCATGTCGCTGATATGAAAGGACGTATGAAAATATGAAACTAGTGTTAGATAAAATGGAATATGAAAAATATAAATCGTATATAAGTACTGATTTGAAGGTAATTGCTTTAGTGCTTGGTTTGCATCTTGGGTATACGAAATTTTGCTATTTTTATGCGAATAGGACATCAAGGGTAAAAAGAATCACTACGTTGTAAAAATGTGGATTCTTGTACTAAGCTAAAGACAGGATTTTTATCACGCCACAAATTCGATCTCTAATGACTGATAAACGCTTTGAGGTACTATTACATCCACTAGAAAAAGCTAGTCCTCAGCACATTTATCCAGATAATGGGCCAAATTTTAGGAGAGCGTCTAGGGAATTAAATTCTTTATACAAATTTTTAGTTAAAAACGAGAACTCTCAAGAGTAACTAACATCATTTAGAGCGCCTCTTATCTCAAACGTCTTTTGTTTGTGAAGAATTTGTTACTACACTAGTGCAAATTAAAGGCATATTAAACTCTCTGCCATTAACACTACTTTCTACTGAGAAGTCCTTACACCTGCTAACCTGTTAATAAGTGGAAGGTTAACAACTATTCCGGATCCAGACGTTACAGAGACAAAACTAGGCTGTTTGTCTAGATACCAGTATATACAGAGATTGTAGCAGCAATACTGGTACCGATGGAAGAAGGATTACATAAACCAATTGCAAGTACGTCATAAATGGAAGGGAAACACTCCTTTACATATAGCCGAAGGCACTATTGTTATCATTAAGAGTGACAACGCTCCTCCAGCATCTTGGCGCATGGGTCGTGTCTTAGAAAAGCATGCAGGTAGCGGCATCATACGGGTCGTCACATTGAACACGGCATCGGGAGGGAGTCAGTAAACGGGCAGTCAACAACATCTGTATTCTTCCCATGAGGGACAACTTGAAAGTAACAAGAACAGAGACAAGTTCATAATTGCATGTACAATACTTGAAGTAATAATTTACATTTTTTTCTTGTTGCCTATGTTATTCATCTTTTGTATTTTATATTTCCTTCTTTTAATTGGTATTTGTTTCATTTTTACAATTTATATCGTTAACAGGTCGTTATTAATACTTTATGTTAATGCGGGGAAGGTTATGGACAGTCAAATATGTACGATGTTTTCCGTCTCATCAGTATTTTTATATATCGTTTGCATTTTTTTTCTGTCAATGTTGCCAATCCTTAAAAATACACATATGAATGTGGTTTGTCAATTATAGTCGATTTCTTAACAACACGTTGTGTTTTATTTCAGCAAATATCTACTTCTTATTATCAACCAGAACTATCGAAGGAAAATCATCAAACAATAAATAAAAAAATTTATGAACCTGTTTCAGAAACATAGCTTTGTTCCTGGAGCAGGTTCCCAGTGTTATAAGTTTAAACATCGGTAAATTTATATAAAAATGAACAGATTTTCAGAATTTGGATGTTTTCAGAATTTGGACAGTCATACCTTTTATTGTATGACCCGTTTATGGCTAGTTTACTGTTTTACGGGTTACTGATATTGTGTGACTAATTAAATAGTTTCATCCTTGTCATTTACGAATTTTAATAAAAAAGTGTGTTTCGTTAGATAAATTTTATATTTCAGTAAAGCTTCCACTGTAGCTTCATCGTTCGCGGTATGAAACCACGTGTGAAAGTGAAAGAATTTTTTAAAAGTAATGTGAGATTCTTCTTTTCTATTTCTATTGTCCATTGTTTTATTAACATGTGAATTTATCTTGTTTATACCAATTAAATTACTTTTGGAATTTATGTTATGGTACCAATTGTGATTTTTCAACCATGTTTCAGTGGTTTCAAATATTTTAAAATTGTCTCTCTTGCCATATTATAATAAAAACAAATTTTTAGTTACAAAAAAAGTTTCTGTTTCCTGTTAAAATTTATAATTTTGGTGGATTTTAATACATCTGCTAGTATCGTGTCATAAAAAGAGTTTCTTACTCTAACATTATTAACTTATAAAGTCTAAAGATGCATATAGTTGAATTGTGGTTCCTAGATCACATTTTGATTGCTTTATTAGTTACGTTTGAATTTTCTTTGACACTTCAATGTTTTATTATTCTTAATTATTTTTGTCTATTTATTTCCTCTATTTTAATTTTTTTTTGGTCTGATGGTAACACAGTTCTAGTGTCGAAACGCGTCACATATATTTTATTCTTGTTTTTTAAATGAAACACTATTTTGTAGTAGGAGCACCGTAGGTTTCCGAATTAGGCCTACATAAGGAAATAACCACAATGCAATACTTGATAGTTTATCAGATTTTGCTAATCCCTACGGAAATATGAATGCGATTTAGAAACATTTATCCCAGTTACGTTTCAAAACTTTGTATTTTATGAAATATAATGTAGTATTGTTTAAACTATTAACAAAGCTAGCTAATATGATTGATATATGAGTATTTTAGTTGTTGGAACTGACTGTATGAAAACGTTGAATGCTATAACTAATTCCTGGATTTATAGATTTGATTCATTAAATCCAGTTTTCGTAAATATTTAACTACGCTACAATTTTATATTCTATATGTATATTCATTTGAAATACCACCTTTTTGATTCTGTTCAATAATTTTAAAATCAATAAATAATATAAAGTCAATTTTGGTAATAAATATATGTACAGATATATTTTTATTTTCATACAATTTTGCTGTAAAATCTAATTGTAATATTATTATTTAAATAATCTATCTAATTTTTGTACCAATAATTCTCTACGTAACATTATTAAATTTAAAATCTTAACAACCCATATAGCTAAGCTAATATATATATATATATGATACGCTTTTCTAAAATGATTTTTATTCGTCATTTTTAAATAAAACACGTTTAAATTTAATTATAGGAATATAACAAGGTGAAAAAGAATACATCAAAATTTGCTAAAAATTACAACTTATATTCTATATTTTTATAAATGAGTTAAGTGAGAGTTTGGTATAAATTAAAGGCTTTCATAGGTTCGAAGATTAAAATAATAAATCTTCTTAATTTTGAAATACCCTCGTATTATACAATATATGTAGTTTATTTACAGATTTGTCTATAAATAGAATTATATAT
>WYDF02105745.1:0-23729 GCA_009867245.2 Adranes taylori
ACCTCACTTCGATTCTAAAGACCTATTATGCTAAATCTTTGCACTAAGCCTCTCGGCTCAAAGTCTAGTGAGCACATACGAGTCGTACTGCTGCTGTAATTTTAGTACGATAACAGAGTCTCATGAAGAAGTCCAAAGCGGAATGGTTCCGTGTGCGTAAAACTTTGGATTTATCTGTAGTTGGAACCGGTCCTACGGAGAAAGTCATTGTTACAACAGGAATTGAATGGCGCGAGGCTCACGTGAACTTGCTTGCTTACCGGATGGGTAAAAGAAGGAGTGATGTTTCATAACGCTGTGAAGTGTACCGATGGGACAATAGCGAGTTAACATCTTCAGTTACGGAGTCAAACGGTGTCAGCAAGCTCCACTTTGGCCACCAACATCGTGTGTATTACTTCTACACGGTTTTGGCATCCGTTTGGGGGGGGGGGGGGTGGAGGCGACTCGATTCTTCTGAGCCCCATCGTTCAATTAAATGTTGTTATAGAAGCGATAGGTGAATTATAATTCGAAAAATCCTATTGGATTCAGTTCTAAAAGACGATATTATTCAAACCCGACCAAAGGTACACGAATGGAAATCGAGAATCATATAAAAGACTCTCCTCTGGTAGCCAAATGGGGAACTCTAAACTAAAGATTCCAATTCTATCTCGAACGGAACTGTAGAGTTTTTATTAAACTAGTCTATTATTAATACCGTTTTGTACCAACACTTTAAAGTCTTCCAGCTTTCAGCAACTTAGTACCATTCTCTTGTTGCTCTATAAATCTTTGCTGTATTAACATTTTGATCGTTGAACGAGTTGAACTTTTAAGCAACCGTCCAACTAAGCGATAGACATTTTTGCAAATTTCAGGTTTGTACATTTTGAATATACTTAATAAATATATTTGACTTTTGTCAAAAACAACTATCGATGATTTAGTTACCTAGTTTATAGTAACTGGTCAAAAAGCAAAATAGAAATTTTCAAGGCAAACGTTTTCTCAAAACTTACGTCCCTTACACTACATATGAACTAACCATTGGTGCTGCAAACAAATACATGCCAACACAAGTTGTAGCGGACATTCCGCTATAGTCACTGATAAGTCCGGCTGATATTGCACCTATGATCCCGCCAACATCAAAAAGCGTTGATATATCAGCGCTTAGAGTAGCGCCCATAGTAGCTAAAAACAAACAAAAACGGCAAGTTAAAATTAATTGAAAAATGCTTCTTTTCATTTGTTTCAAATTTTGTATATTTAATTTTTCTACAATGTTGTCTATAAACCCGAAACAAATTCAGTTATTCACAGATCGCGCCTCGTTTTGTCTACAAAATCGTTTTACGTTGTTTAAGTTGCAAAAAAGCAAGCATCAAGATGGGGCCATTAGCACAAACATATTCTAACGAGGCAATTAGTCCTCGTTCCGGTTTAGTTTTATGATAGATAGTTTTGTGCGCTTGATTCTTCTAAATTATTTAAATAATTCAGGATAGCTAGAATTGTTAAATAAGTCAGATATGGGGGATAATAAGGTACAATCTGGGATAAAAATTAATTAATTCTTTTAAGTGGAATTCTTTGAATCAAATAAATTACATTGGTTAGACAACAAGTTTTATTTACTGAAATAAATTGAATTAAATTAAAATGAATTATTAAGGTAACTGTGTGTAATTAGAAATTTAGATTGTGATGGTGTTATCAACAGAAACCGTAAGTAGAATAAGTTTATAAATAATTTAGGAAACAACTTGATGAGTCATGCATGTCATTTCTATTCATCTATTCGCACGCACTAATTGAACACAAGAATTAAATTATTTTATTATATTGATAAGACGTTAATTATTTATTTTGAATGCACGATCTATAATTTTATTTGCATGTACACATTTCCAAGATTATTCTCAATATATTTTGTTAAGTTTATACCTTTCTTTTATTTAATCAGCCTTGAGACTATTTGTGGTTGTTAAGGTTGCGCAGTCTAGTTAAAGTTATGTCGATCTAATAGAATTAAATAAGGAAAGTACTTGTAACCCTACCAATGACAGAGTCTAGCGTGTTATTTTAAGACGAAACGGGGATCGGGGGATTTTAACTTTATTTCGTAAGTAGGTGAATTAAAGTGGGTATTAAATTATATCGATTTTTCTAGTTATTGTACGAAACGGTACCTTAGGGCAATATAGAATCGTTACGTCTTCCCTATTAAAAGGATTCTCTTTAACTCGTCACGTTGAGGGAGCTCAGTATCCCCAAAAGTAAACGTGAGAATATCCCGGGTTATTATATGGAAACATAAAGAATACTGCCAACTTTAGGAAAAAATCCAGATGAAGTTACTACTGAGACTTTAAAATTATCCAAATGTACGATTTATTGCGTATGAAATTCAGAAAGAAGAACATAGAATGACGGGAGTATTAGACTCGAACAATCCAGAAAGCCTAGAGCAATGACCACAAAAGTTTCTCGTATTTTACCGGATAAACTAAAGAAAATACTTCACAAGATGGGTGCGATAAAAATCATATTGAAAGTTACTCACCAAAGTTTAAAACATGAATAGTTGATATTAAATACAATAAAAGATTCGTTAATAACTAGATTCTTGAAATACAGGAAAATAATTGTTATGATGTATTTTTAAAACATATTTAGAAGTGTTTACATGGTTACGGAAGCACCTTCCATATTTTTTGTTCGTGTTTACAATTTATTATTAATTTAATTCATTTCGTTCATGTTTCTAGTATTTTTGTTTATTAAAATAATACCTTCATTTTTTATTGACATATTTAAATTAAATTTATTACTAGTAACAACTTTTATAATTTTATTTCTAAAAAATCAACTTACTGGAAGAATTGACAAACAAAGGTAACCAATAAAGAAACGTATAGCTGACCAATTTACTGAAAAATAGCGATAAACTGAACTCTAGAACGCCGGGCAATTTACACGCTGCCAAAAATCCGATGGGATTCTCTTTCGGTGGTGTCGTTGAAGATGGATGTTCCTTTGTGTCTTCTGCAGGACTTGCAGGTGGTAAGAGGTGTGTTCTTTCCGTATACCTTCTTTGCAGTTCCTTTATTTTTATTTTGTAAAAAAGATAAACAAAATACAAATAACAATTAATATTGATTTTACTTAATCTTGTTTCTTCTTAGTTATTTTAATTACTAATTTTATTAAAGTATATATACAGTATGGCCAATTATAATGAGGTTGTCAAAAGCGTAAAAAATCGTAGATAAAAGATGTGCCAAAGACAGAAAGGAATAAAACTTTGGAATGGAATGTTAAAATAGGTTGTGTATAAACGTGCAACATTTCGAAGTTGGTATAATCTGCTAGTTAATTACGTGATATACATTTTTTAATTAAATTGGAATTTTAGTGTTGTCAAAGACTTGTGTTGGAATTCATTTCATTCAGAGGAAAAAAATGTATTTCATTGGAAGTAACATTGATGCTCACACCCGCCTTTCAGACCTACATTGCTATTGCTATTTCTATTATTATTATTATATTTCTTTAAAGTCAACTTCTTTCCGCCAGCAAGGCCTATCATCGACTTATCGAAATAGATCATGCAATTCGATAACTGAATGACGTTTTAAAAAGGATAAGGTTCGAAAAAATAAAAGGAACAGAAGAAATAATTCTATTGCTTAGACATCCATTAATTCTGTTGCTTATACATTTATATACGAATTCTACTGGCAGAAATGGACAACAATTAATTAACATTAAATGGGGAGGGAACTCCCAACTAATGTAAACGAGAATAAAATGTTTCAATATTAACCCTGCTATTGTCATATTCAAAGAAGATGTGATTTAGATTCCCATAAATACCACACTCACAAAACGGATCGTCTTTTAAGCCTATTCTACAAAGATAAGCCGGGAACAAACCATGCCCACTTCTAAGTCTGCCCAAACACGAAATAATATCTCTATTTGAAATATCCGAGAATTTGAACTAAGGAACAGTATGAATATAAACAAAATTTTGACTTCTACACAATCTTCCCAACAATCAATGAAGTTTCAGACCAAAGCTCCTGAAAACTATGAAAAAGGTGGGCTTGCATAAGAGGGAAAAAACACTCCCGGGTGAAGTTTTAAGGAAACTAAGAAAAGGATGCCCTAAGAAAATATTCGCGGATATCTAGGATTAATTTACTGTCCCCAGAGGAAAAACTAAATGTATCTAGACTTTTAAGAACACTCAAAGAGTCAGAAAGAATCACAGTCGAATTGATCCCCATTAAAAGAATCAGCTCTATGCATTTAAAAATACCAAACGCTTCAGTTGAAAATACATCACAATAATCCTGCAATCTAACCGCTAATTGAATTAGAGGATCGATAGAAAATACCCATTGCGGGCGAATTAGGTGACCGAATAATCGAGCCGTCGGTGAAAAAACAATCGAATCTGAATGAAATGTATTTGTGAAAGCCAGAAAGATTTGCTACAATTCAACTGTTTGTTGCCATCGAAAAATTTAACAGGAATACGTAAAATATGGCAATCATGAGATACCAAAAAATTATAAGGCGGACCTATGAGAACCTTATCTAAAATGGATCTGAATGATAAGGTTCTCATTAATTAACAGTGGGGTCCTAGCACTTCTCTGCAAAAAATTACGATGTAATTCATAAAAATCTGCATTTTTTCTGTGAACAAAAGATGCCGAAGCATCGTGTATAATTTTCTAACCAAAAATAGTTCTAAGGGTGACTGCCTGTTCTCCTCCAGCTTCCACCAAAATACCTTGAATTTTCCCAGGTTTCCCTTGGGGGAATTCAAAAAAATGAAACAGCCATAATCAATAACAGATCATAAAAGAAAAGGGAAACCTGATAATTATCCGTAATATTCACTGCGCAAAAAACCTATAAAACTGGTTCCACTTAGCATTTTCAAAGTTCTTCTTATAGGAACAAGGAAAACGATGAACAAACAACTCAATATAGGGCAAAATTAATGGTAAATAACATCGGAAAATTGTCGCTCCCATGTGGTTCATCCAAAACGTTCCAACTAACTGACTGGAAAAGACCAGGGGAACTAAGTGTAAGATCAACAGAACTTCTCTGTTGCGAATAGGGACTAATTCTAGTTACAGTGTCATCACTTAACAGAACTAAATTTTCATTATTAAAGAAACGAAATACAATACTACCGCTGTGATTAATAAAAGCACTTTCCCATAATGGGTGATTCCCATGAAAATCACTATACAGTATGCACCACTATACACTATGCACGTACCATTGTACACTTGCTTAACGAAAGCAATTTAGATTCTGCGCAGAAAGATACGAATCGTCCCAATGTTCCTAATATATACACGTAATTGTTACACACGTTGCACAAGACATAAATTTCCAACACAATTATTAGTGCAGTCATTTAAAGAAATCTAGTCAAATATATGTCGTAATATTGAACGTTGTGGGTACCAATAAACTAATGATCTGAAGGATACCATGCATGAGAGGCTAAATTACTGTTATTTCAATCTAATACAAGAGTGTCTTGGGTAGTCCACCCACAGTAAATGGAAAAGATTAAAACCAAATACCTTGCTTCATGGGTAGTCTATAAATTTGGCTACAGAACAAACGCCCTTCGTTCATCATTATTGAAATGAAACTTGGGTGTGGTGAAAAGTTATTTAATAAACATTAAAAATATAATATAAGCAAGAACAAAATATAAAGAAAGATAAACTTGATAATAGAAAAGACAACGCCCTCGTTATTGACGCGAAGTAAAATGACATCAATGACACATCAACTGACTAATGTCAATTGATCTGATCTGTCAGTTGACTGCTGACATACGTCAGAGTATGTCAGCAGTACCAACTCGTATATGCGCGTGTAATTCAAAACTGTAAATGCGGTTTAGAATATATTTCAACAATCATAATTGGAACCATCAATGCAACGGCTTATAATAATGAGTATACGAAAACCTATTGGATATAAAACTATTGGATTCCGTTTGGTCAATAACAAATTGGTTCCACAATATTCTGAATACACTATGTACGTGAAATATATGAATCCTCCCACTGTTTCTGATACGCACGCCGCGTAATACATAAATTTCCAACAAAAATACTAATCACTGTTGACACTTAAATGAATAAGTTTTAATATTGAATGTTGTGGATACCAATCAATGAATGCCATGAAGGATATTACGCATGAGAGGGTAAAATACTATTATTTCAACTATTAAAAGAGTTGGTGGACTACCTCACACTAATGGGCCCTATGTATATATGTCTATCTAAATATTTGATATGAAAATGAAACAATTAGAACATAATTAACAAATATAACAAAGCTTCAACATGCACTTACAGCGCTGGTAAGTCTAAAGTGAATTAGATTATAAGAATTACTATATGGAATCAGCCCTATTTTTTTCTCCTAAAAGAATAAACAAAAAATCAGAAAAACACGGCATGCTTATAAAATATTACCAACAAATAAAAGCAAAGCATGCAAAACAATGATATTTTCTTTAAATAATATTTTAATATTTTCCCTCCACAAATAGCATACAGCTGAACTTTTACAAAAAAATATTATTCACGACTGTTAGCGATATAGAAGCGTAGGACCATTAAACATCATTATTTAATATATCATAAAACCTATTTTGTGGGCATAATATTAGCAATATAAAAGCTGAAAATCCCACATTTTATTATAATCTAATAGTAAGACCTATTTAAAAAAACATAGTTCTTAATTATTTTGAATATGTTCTATTCTTAAAAACTCCAAATAGAAATGAATAATTACTAATTAAAAGCTAACCTCATCGTCTAAATGTTCGTCATCAATATCCGAATTAATTGGCTGAACTTGATTATTTTCAACAATAGTTATATGTTCTTCACCATTTCTAATTACACTTCCTTGAAGAGTGACATTTGATAAGTGTTGCTTTAAAGATGTAATATAGAAATTAAATAACAAATTACGAAATATCCAAAGTTTGAAATAGAAATATATGCACTATACATAATCATTATATAAAATAATATAATTAGAATTATATATATATGTAGAAAAATTACTTCAGTTTAACTTTTACCCGAGTGGAGAAATTCCCGATTCCCGAGTGGAGAAATTTTTTCAAAGACAGTTTCAGTTATTATATTAATTAGACCCAGTGACACATACCACTCATGAAATATCTCATTTATTTATCATGTTTGTCTACTAAGGCGTGAAAACAAAAATTTCTATAAAAATAAGAATAAAACAAGACTGTTGTCGGTCATACTTTTTTTAAGTTACATATTGTAAATTAATAGTACATGTATATAATACATATAGAAATTGTTTGTTCTTTGAAATCCTCAGCCCGCTTAGTTTAGTGGTCTGAACACCTGACCGGCAATCTAGAGGCTCGGGTTCAAATGCAGAGTGGGGTAATTTTTTCAAAAACACAAATGATTACTGACAATGCAATGTGAGTAATAAAGTTACAGAAAATGAAAACTACTCCGCCGATCCAAAAACATGATCAAAAAGAATGATCTGCCTTGTGATTATTTTTTAAAAGACAATTCGTTATGATATATAAAAGTTGTACAAATGGATTAAAAACAAATATCGGGAATCAATTATTCAATTATGCTGTCAAAACCAAGGAATCATTAATACGTAGGTCATAAAAATAAAAACAAAATACATTATAGAACCCTTCGATGTAGATAAAACATTTTCAATGAAATAAATCTTTAATATTTTTTGATTGTTTGTGCTATCCATAATTTTATATTTTCCGGTAGTTCGTTAAAAAATCCTACTCCTAGTGAATCAATAAGCGCTTCTACTATTGTAATTTGCCTAGATGATTTAAAATATGATTATATTTGAGAGATTTTGAGAAATGCACATTACTATGAATGTATTTTCTTAACGTAATCTTAAGAATTTGTAATGTTTTAGTTTAAATAATTCTAGTAATGAGTTTGACACTAGAGGGCGCTAGCTAATTAATGCAAATGGAACTATTGTGCAAATAAATAAAAAAAAAGCCACGAAGTAGCATAGAAAAAAATGTGATAACATGCGATAATTTTCAAAGATAGTTAAAAAGATTTAGTGTTCTTTTTACTTACAAACACATAAATTATTTTCGGGAGCAAAATGTTTATTATAATAGCATGCACACCCACACCTGTTAGAAACTGATATTAGAAAAACTGTTTTCAAATAAAAACCTTAATTCTTTAAAAAAAATACTTTAAAATGATTTGATTTATGTATTTAATCTGTATTGTTAAAAACAATTATTGCGTGAAAAACAGTAACAAACAATTACTCCCAAAAAAAACTTAGAATTCTTTAAGTTTAAGAAACAATAATTCATTGTTTACAGAAACCTGTAATGAATGCAAGGATACTTACCCTTGCATGCATGTTATCATCTGGTGGTTGGAGACCAACATCTGTCGGTTTAACAACTAGAAACAAACACAATAGAAATCCGGCAGTGCCCATTATGAAGCCCGGAACTATAAATGACAGAGACCAATCTGTCTCTACGTAAACGGCAGCAATGGTTGTTCCTGTTGATAGAATATTTAATGATCGTTATAGATAACAAATAATACAAAATGAGAATATAAAAATAGCAGTAACATGAAATATGTATATATGTAACACGCAGTGCATAACATAAGTATATTATTCAGTATAGACACAACACTAATAACAAAATAACTGAATAACGGCTCATTTTTTTAACTGTAATATCCGTTCCTCAAGTTTTTCTTCTTCAAGTTAGTTTTCTTCATTGTATCTATCACCACTTTTTTCTAACACATTCTAATTATCACTTATACAATAATAACATGATCTACTCAATTTATCCTCAGTTTATGTTGATACACGCAGATCTCAAAAGCCTTGAGTTTCTTGAGTACCTCCTGTAATAGTTCACTGTTCCACTTTTAATAAGAAGACATAACATCGAACCACTTTCACCCTCCAGTCCATATTTGAGTTTATGAAAACTCTTATGAAAAATTTATTGATCAGATCCGATCACAGTATCCAATGGCAGCAACCCGATCCGAACTCAATTTTAGAATTATAATTTGAAATATTTTTAATACGTACTTATGAAAGATAAAAACGAGTTGCTAAGTATGACGTAAGTTGTAAAAATAAAAAGTCTATACCTAAAATATTGCCTATACTAGTATGTGAATTCCATATGCCAAAAATTAAACCACGTTTGCCCTTGCCAAACCAATTGCTTACGACCGTGACAACGCCAGGCCAACCCGTTGTTTGAACAATGCCACCAAAAATCTAGTCAAAGAAAAAATACTAAATTAGGCATAACTGAAATAAATCTAATTTCTTTGAGCAAAATTACTTGTATCATAACATAATATCCATAGTTATGTATATTGGAAGTTTTCCCAATGCCAAATAAGTAACTGGCCAATCCAGATAACAGCATGCCAAATGTTATAAAATATCTTAAATGGACTCTTTCAGCTATGAAACCTGAGAAAAACATCGCAATGGCATAGGCAAATAGAAAAGCCGAATCTAGAGTTCCTAGAAGGGTCGTCGCTTCCGAATCAGATCCATCTTGCAATTCAATAGTCAAAATATGTAATTAAACAGTCACAATAAGAACACTAATTTAATTCTTTTTATCTTTCATATACCATATAGGTATATGAAAGATTATATACCATCTAGGTATATGAAAGATATACAATGCCAAATAAGTAATCTCATATACCATATAGGTATATGAAAGATTCAAGTTTTGAATTTTTTTTCTATTTCACCTTAGTACGTCTCTTGTACGTCTCAATCCGTTAATACGCAATTCAAAGGAGGGGTAATAAGGGACAAAAGTTAGTTTCTACAAAATTGCTTCTTGCTCAAAACATTAAGTGGCTCCGCATCGTAGGCAAATACGGAGAAAATGTAAGTTAAGAGCGGCCATAGGCCGCGGCAAAGCGGACAGAAAAGCTGTCCGCGCCGTAGGCAAATATGGAGACTGGGGGATTCATTCATGGGTTAGACTAATGTTGTTTAGTTTACTCTAAATACTATTGTGCTAATTTAATTTAATAGACAACCTAAAAGGTGACAGTCAAAACTAAAAGGTTCAACTTTTATTTTATGCAAGATATAACAAAACGTAGGTATTCCAGTATATGAAAGATGTGGTGGCGATCACGTCCACAAATTTATTACTTATATAATACCAAAGTTTTTCTTAAACATCTTGAGTTAAATCTTTGTAAAGTTTGATTAACTCTCGGTTTTTGTGTAAATCTTTAATTATTTCTAGTGTGAAGCGTAGATTAAAACATTTAGTTTGAAGTACATATATGATCGTATAGTTAACTATATAATATTCATTTTCAACATAATTAGATTTAAAGTTCAGTATCCTCTAATGAATAAAACAACCCCTATTGTTACTTACCGAATGGAGCCCAATCACACCAAGTAGTATTACTATTCGGTACTGTTACAGGAGTTGGTAACGCACTACAATTTTGATGCAAAACTGCTTTGACCACAGATATTGGCTTTCGTGACATATGGTAACACATATACGATATAAACGTTAAGAATAGTACACTTGATCTGTAACTATAACACTACCGTAAAGAAATGAAAAACGTCTCAATAATATATTAACATACCACCATTCTCTATTAATTCTTAATCGCGGACAACAAACATTCGTAATACCCTGCAAACATTTGACACCAAATGGTATTTCTTCTATAATTATACTCATGTTTTTTATGGTAAAATATAAATCTAACTTAAAACCTATCTTCTAATACTGATTCTCTCAAAAGGAATCAAAATGGAATCTGCAAGAAACAAGTAATTTCATTATTACACCCTGTTAATTAATTTTTTCAGATATATACTTACAAATAAATGCAAAAGTCTAAAAATAAATAATATTTAGTTAACGTTATCGTGTTGGCATTTTTATTTCAATGCTTAAAATGCAAATAGTTGCAAATTGAGCAGAATTTGTTGGTTTACGAAAATCAGATTATTATCATAAAACATCTGTCAAAATTGTTAGGTATGAATAGGTATAATAGGAATTCGGTATTATCACAAATTCTTGACCTACCTAGAACTACCCATACACCTATGTAATTTGGGTTATCTAAGTTTATCAATTTTGTAATTTCAGTTACACCTACTGATATTTGAAAATATAGATTTCTTCAAATTAATCAAAAAAATACACAATAATCTTTACATGTTATTTACAATCATTTTTATAGTATATTGTATTCTTTATTGCATAAATATTACAACTATTTCTCAAAATTAGTAATCAACTGAACACGGAAGCGCGCCTAACCGCCTAAAATAATATGTTTGAAGTAGATTGGCTTGACTTCGGATTATAGCTGTGTACTAATAGTAGAATTTTTTCTCTTGACGTAGCTCTTAGTATACAAATTAAAAGGGTAAAGCCTTATTTTGCACAATCTTTTCGTTTTTGAGATCTAGCCGATCAAAGTGTCTTGACATGCCTAAAAGAAATCATTCAAAAAACGCTTTTAACACGATATTACTCATTAAAAATGCTTAATACCATACCTGTAATGTATAAACGTTTGTTATAAAAGATTAAACTGTAATAAATAATGTTTTTTCGTGGATTATTTAATAAATAAATTCTAAACAATTTTAAGGCGGCTTGTTATTCAATAACTGTCAAATTAATCGTTCTTAAGTATACGTTGTCACATTAAAAATAGCGTATTTCTTAACATAATTCATTTGAACTAGGGTCATATTCTGTAATTTTCTACTAAAAAATGAAAATTCGCATCCGAATTATATTTTAATTTGTCTTACAAGGTTTATACATTTTAAATTATGTATTAAAACATTTTCATATTTATTATCGTAGTTTTTTTTATTTCGAATTATTGTATTATTTTGTTTCTTTATTTATTATAATTCTTTAAGAACTTTATCATTCAAGAGTTTGAATGTTTTGAAGTTTATTTTGCATCTCAATTCATTATAAATATGCATCTCAATTCATGATGATGCTGAAATATTTATCAACACCCAAGTGGTAGCAAGTGCAGATACATATGTGTCTAGTGATATCGTCGCAAGATGGCTAGGTTCAACCCATGACATCACAATCTTCAATTCGTACTAACTTTGAATGAAGCACTCATTTAAAATAACTGTTTCTTAAGTCAGATATTTTTTTTTAATTTATTTATTTCTAATTATTTTCGTATTTATTGCTGTTTCGTAAGTCAGATATTTTTTTAATTTATTTATTTCTAATTATTTTCGTATTTATTGCTGGTCTTGTTATCATCCATTGATTTTTTTCTATTGTTTAATAAATTCTTTTTTAAATTTTTTTGTACGCTACTAACTTCACGACCATATTACCTTCGAATTGAAAATTCAAATATGGCAACATTACTTTTGAACGATTAAATTTGACAATTACTGAATAATAGGCCATCTTAAAATTGTTTACAATTTATTTGACAGTTATATAGTTCTTTATTAAATAAACCATGAAAAACATTATTTATTACAGTTTAATATTTTATAACAAATGTTTATACACATTACAGTTGATAGCAAGCATTTTTAATGAGTCATATCGTGTTAAAAGCATTTTAGGAATGATTTATTTTAGGTATGTCAATACACTTTCAGGGGCTATTTCTCGAAAACGGAAAGATTATGCAAGGTAAGACTTTGCAGTTTTAATTTGTATATAAAGAGATACGTAAAGGCAAAAAAATTTCTAATCTTAGTGCATGACTATAATCCGAAGCCAAGCCCAAAAATGATTAATTTTAATTTAAAGATGACAAATATTTAAAGATTTATAGCTTTTGATACGAATACTTGTAAATTACGTTCAACATGGAGTTGAACGAAATTTCGAAACTTCGTTCACCAAGTTTCGTTTGTACTTCATTTAACATGTTCCGTTTGTAGGATTCAACTCCTACAAACGTGAAAAAGCCATAAAACTGAAAAAGAGTATAAATGTCTAAAAATCCCATAAATGACGATATCTAAGGGAACTTTCCCTTAGATATCACTTTTACTTACATTATATTGTAATGTTAAGTGTTAGATCATAGATGGCGCCAAACTATAGTCGTATAAAACGACGAAATGACAATCAATTGAGCTCGAAATATTTACGCGACGCGGGTATTACTTTTATTTGGCTATGGTATAGACCAGGGATGTTCCGTGAAAAACGTAGACCGCAAAGATACTGAAAATCGCCCGTGACGTTTATATAAAAAAAAAACACCAATTCTGAAGTACATCGCAACAAAACGAGGTCGACCTCAGATACACCACTTTCGCGAAAAAAGTCGCCACCAAACATCTATGGTATAGATGCAAACATCTACATCTAACAAACATCTACATTGGCCACCATTCAAATTTAACAATTACAACCTGTTACCTGTATTTATTTATGAGGGTCTTACCAAAAAAACAGATAAAATCTCAACACGTATCGTCTATAAGTATAAGTTCACATTTAGGTTCCTGTTTTTCATCTATATTTCCCATTTAATGAAGGAATTTCCTTCAATGAATGAGGATTACAGTTTACATTATTCATAGCTTTATTTATTTCTTGATATTCTTTAATTAATAAAATAGAATTTGTGTAGTCATAGTCGCATAACTTACCGGTTTTTGAAAGATTAAAAGTTCTCAGAACTGGTTGTTAGACTGTTTAAGACAATTTTTGTGAAAATTTGATGAAAATGTCATACAAATGCACAATTACATAAATGATTAGACACAACAGAAATGGCGATAGTCTCCACTTTTGCACAGATATTTTTTTCAACTAATTCCGCATAGTCGAGTTTTCATGTATCGATTTGTTCCATATGTAATAGCTTTACTTACAAGCACATAAACTTACAAGTCTGAAAAATTTAGAGAATTCGCTTCTTTCTGTTGCCCATCTTTGGTATAAATCTACTCTTATTTGCCTCGCAAGCACACAATATATATTCCATTGCTTGCCTTGAGCATTTCTCTGCTAAAACATTCAAAACCATTTTGTAGCTTAATGTCACTCCTTCGCGGCGATTCTTTTCAAATCATAGCCCCACTACACATAAACACAAAATGAATGTTAATTGAGAAGTAGTAAATTGTAAAAATTATTTTATTACAGTATAAATTACAGTAAATGATTTATTATACAAAATTGTCTTTAAACAACATAGATACCATAAAGTAAAAAGTATTTGATCAAAATGTACATTATATTGCGATAAATGTCTTAACTTTATAGCATAAACAACAGAATGTGAAAATCATATGATAAAAAGAAAACAAAAAACTTATATCAAATTATTGATAATACTAATAATAAGTTAAAGACCTGTACAACGTTTCAAAACTTATTTGTCAAGACCACTATAGTGAGAGTAATACAGAAAATATTTTCAACTGAACATAGTATTTTAAGAGTTTTTCTTAGATATATTTGTTTATACAATTCTTTTCCTTTTGCTATAGCTAAACCTTATATTTCCTAAAATTTGTGCTAAAATGTCAGATCTACAAATTTAATTTTTATTAAAATAATAGAAAAAGAAATCGATAAAACTGTTTAAGAAAATTGTCACCTAACAGGTTTGCTTAACTTTCGGCTACATTTACTAGAACCAAAAAAAGTACATACAATACAAAAGTATATAATATAACAATTAAAAACATTTTTTCTAATCATATTAGAGGTAATACTTTCCAAAGTAATATAAAATTTGTTTTACAGCATATTCTTAATCTAAATGTATGATAATTACACTAAAAATCTTTGTACAAAAATACAAAACACGTAACTTAAATACTTAAGTAGATGAGATTCACAAGTTGGAAATTGTAATTATTATAAAATAAATATAAAGTAAAACATGATTTTATATTCATTTTGGAATATTTTATGAAATATATCAGTACTTATAATGTATAATTTAATAAATCAATGTACAAGTATATAAACATCAATAGTGGATGGAATGAATTAAATATGAATAATATCAAGTTCGAGTACATATGCTCAGTACTTCGTCAAGTGAATAATCAAAAAATGAATATCATACAATTTGTTCCACAAAATTCGTAATGATAATAGTTTATAATTTTAGATGTTTAGATTAAGTTATATAATGCCAACAAAATAATTGTAACAATCTCGTAAAATGGATGGTACTGAATTCTTGCTCCAGATGTCTCCCATATTAATCCAGGATAATTAATGTTGGGAATAGGCATTTCTATTAAAAACAAAAATAAGTTTAATTTCAGCAAAGTTACAACTAAATCTTTACAGTATCTGCGTACATTTTAATAATTTATTAACGTTGATTGATCCATAATAAGGTTCCTTAATAAAGGTTTTATTAAAAAGTATACTTCCCTATTTTGTTTTAATTTATTGCAACTGGTTTCACTTATACAATATAAGCATCATCCGACTAAAAAAAATTATTTAAAAGTAGCATATGAAAAATTAGAATCCAATTGTCTGATATGTTGGAGTTGGTGTTTTTTTTTCTACGCCTACATATCGGACAATTAGAACCTAATTTCTCATATGCTATACTTTTAGATAAAACATTTAGCCAGATACTATTACATAAGTGAAACCAGTCGCAATAAATTAAAACAAAATAAGGAAGTACATTTTTCAATAAAAAAATATTGTTATAATTGCGGAGACACTGTTGTTGGTGGGCTTACTAATTTAGTAAGCGTTGCTAATTTTTATAAAATATAAGAAGACACGCAACATGCTTAAAACGATAAAATATTCTCCTTTACAGTTTATACATTTTTACATACAAGGTTGCGCGAGGCATTCATTATAGTTCGCAGTTGATACCTTAGACACATGCTCTTGGAACGCCTCTGTTAAAAATCGTTGGCTATGCATTTAATTGTTGTGTAAGGCTAAAATTTTGTTTTGCTAAAAATGCAATAGTTTGAGCAACAGGGTAACTGTAACAAAATATGAATATCGTGGTACAGAATAATGGAAAATGCACAAATTATTGTACTGCCGTGTTAACCCAGAAGGACGTATCTGCAAATTTGGCGTTTTTGAGTTTATGATATTATTACATAGAATACCCAAATTGACTAAAACATTTGGGCGTGTCTGAAAATATCGCTGGTTTGTTAAGTGACAAAGTCGTATATAACAATGTTATTGAAGAAAAAAAAACGTGTCTGCAGGTTTTTCCTGAAGAAACGACTTTTTATTCTAACGTTACACGTAGATTCGCTCTTTTGTTCTAATATTATAAATGCACTAGCACCCTCTCATCCATGTTGTTATTTAAACCGGTTGCAGCACTATTATGACAAGTTTTCCAATACGAAGCCATCATTGTAATTGTAATAAGAGCTTCATTTAGATGTAGGATGTATATAAATGTTGTATTACTAGCTGGAGTATTTATTCTAGAATCCTACTTACTTTGCATACATAACCTTAAAATATGAATAGGGGAAAACGAATTTTAATGCTTGGTCTAAATAAACAACTTGCCGGTACCATTGCAAATTTTAAAAAACAAAAGTTCATCTTAGTGATCCTGATTATATTCCTGTAGAATCTTCGGACCTTGGCAATGATAGTTCTGATTCAGACTGTGAAAACTTTGCAGTAATTACTCCAAAACGTAAAAGTTCAAAAGTAAATATTATAAGTAATTCATTTCAAAACCATTAGAAAAACAAAAAGAAGCGTTTTTGACAAAAACAACGTAAGTTGTTATCAGTAGGCTAATTTATCAAGTCTGACTGATTCTAACGGTGTAGCTAATAAAATATTAATCAAAGTACAAAATATTTATTTCAACTTCTACGAATCTCTATATAACAAACGGTCAACTTAGTAAAAGAAAGAGACACAATGAAAGAAAAAGTTTAAAGCAAGATGGCTTAAAATCAATTTGCAGCACAAACGACAAACGCAAATGTCGTCAAAAAATTAATGATGAGAGACAAGTTGAAATTAATACAGTTCTGAAGCCAGAGTCAAACTGAATGTTCTACTTATATATTAAGTAACGTTTCGCAAGTTGCTTCAGAAAGAAATACTATAGGTCGATCTGACTCAAGATAATCGAGAACATATTTCTACAGCGTTAAGGAAGCAAGATGTTTGCAGAAAATTTTATCTTATCGTTTTAGGTTATGACAATAAAAATGATAAAACTCTTCACAATGTACTAACAAAACTAAGCAGCAAGTTTATATATTGATTAACCATAGGTACACAATCTTTCAATCCAACAGTAGTACATTGTTGTAGAGAACACACCCCACAAAGACTATTATGTGCCAAGCGATCTATCAATTAAGTCCATGTACGAGGATTTTAAAAGGAAAAATCCTAGCTACGGTATTTCGTATTGTTTGTACAGAAGTTTTTAGCAGTTTAAAAAGATCTTTTGCGAAATTAAGCTATGAAGAATTGACAACATGCAGAAAGTTATTATCGGATTAATATACCCGATGTCAATTAATTAATTAACATACAAATAATCCTCTGTCATAATATAAATTGAGAAATTAAATTTAATTCAATAAGACATATCAAATTTTAATTGCGATGTTCAATACCTTAAGGCATGAAAAGGACTAAGATGTGCGGCAGCAAATATTTTGTATTCGCGTTTAAAACTTATTCCACGGGGAAGAGATGCCTGGCGCAACCTTGTACGCGAAAACAGCTGACCAACTCACATGTATACACAGCAACAGCGAGAGGTCGCGAAAGAAGTCATATGGAAAACCATTATTTAGCAAATGTCACGGCCTTACACCGACACCGTCGACTTCAGATACAAACGTATTTATCATTATTCTTTCATTAAGGAAGCGAGCTCTCACTCATCCATAACAATGTGTATTATCTAGCAGCTAGTACATCATTGTACGAGACGGCACTAGCAATTTCATATACACAAACACATATACACATATATTCATATATATATACATATATATGTATACACAAACATCTGTACTTATTTGCAGAAACATACCCAAACATGATATTGTTCAATTTGAATCCACCACTATTTTTTATTGGAACACATTGGAGAACAACTTATGATATAGAATTTCGAAGGGGACACAATGCAATAATGTTCCTTAGGATTCCCAACGAGGGATAAATGCTTTTCATTGGTAGTAACATTACAATTCCTAAATATTTTAACAGAAATTTCCTTCATATGGAGAAGCAATATTTCGCAAATCTTACACCGACATCGTGGATTCAAATACAAACGCAAATTCAAATACAAGTGAGCCGACAACAACGAGAAGCGCCGCCGGCGAACCGACCACCAATAGTTGCTTCTTCTCAGCTAGCTTCATATAAAAGGACGTTAGACAAAATTTTGCGTCTTGTTTTGACCGTTTAAGAGTGAGGATCGCGTACAATTCGATCAGTAATAATTCACCATTAAGTGACCAAACTTATTCTTGAACAGCGAGCTAAGTCGCACGCTGGAATCTGATTTGTCCGAAGTAAGCGTCAGCGACTAATCGTTTATTTTATTTAAATTTAATTCAAAACAGTAAGAAGAAGATTCTATCATCAAGTCAAGTATACATAAATACTACGTTCATAATTTTCTGCTGAACCTTTCCGTTCTTTCATCACTTCTTATTTGATTCACTCATATCAGTATTTCATAACCCTTCCTTGAATAACTACTTCGTCAATGAGAAAGCAATGAGATCAACGTCAGAGGAAAAGGTCAACCAACGGCCTAGCGCATCGAGACAAGGATCGCAAAGATACAACTCCTGAAGCTCGTGAAGAACATCACCGATCATTCCACGATCATTTTTTTTCAACACAAAATTTCATCATAGCTTCAACCATCTATTTCACACCATTTTCATATGTTCGTCATGCTGACTGGCTGGATCAAACTAGAATATCTTCCTTAGACATTCTTCGTTCAACCATTTAATTCTATCAGCGTCGTGGAGAAGCAGAAGAGAAGCCAAAATTCGATCAGAAAAACAAACTAATTACTTGCTACTTTGCTAACGGAAAATGCTATTGAATTAAGGGAGCCAACCTTGGTGGGGACCCTGGACCATTCACCAAGGTTGGCCTCTCACCAATATAGGTAATAATACGTTCCCATTTAGTTTATTTTCAATTAACCTTTTAATTCCGCGTGTGTAAAAAGTAACACAAAGATTTTTAAACAAATATCGTAACAGTTGCAATATCGAACCTCTGGTGAGAGAAAAAAATATCGATTGTATTCAGTGTTCTCGAAACTATCATACGAAGAGGGTGTTTTAAATTTGTTGTGGAATTTATTTTTCGACTGTTGTTTTAACTATAATTGCTATATTACAGAAACAGATATTTAGTTGACACTTAGTAATAAAATATCAAAAAGATAAAGAATCCCTGATTAAAAATAAAAGCCTTAGATAAAATAGGTAATTAGCTTTCTTTAGAAAGGTAATTAGACCGATACAAGCATCACACAAGAATTTGGGAGTCTGGGGCTTCGAAAGATGTAAAACAAAAAAAGCAACAACGAAATCTGCAGAAGAAATGGCATGGATGAGAAAATTGAACCAGTTATTCACTGCTCAACCAAGACAAGTGTCGGAAAAGAGTGATGACTTTGCAGAACATAATCAACCTGAAAATGCTTCAGCGGAAATGGCTGATGATCCTGACAAAGAATATACAGAAGTATTAACGGGTCCAAATGAACAATATATAGGAATGGAAGCTAATAGTGGCACATCTTATATAGAAGCTGAAGTTAAGGGCCTACCAGGCAGCAATGACATTGGATTTTGACCATTTATTATTTCAGAGCAAATGCGGGATTAGTGGCTAAAAGGGTTCTATCAATAGTTCAGCACTGTGATAAAAGTTTGTTCATTGCACACTCGGTTATCAACCTAGAAAGGACTGCAATATTCTAAGAATGTGCATGCTTGGGTTCTTCAGTCACCAAAATCATAATGGGGAAGTCATAACTAGGAATTGGTTATATCGTTCTCCCTCTAATGGATGTGCTTATTGCTTCACGTATTCGAGAAGTTTGATGTGCTTAATCTTGCATCAAAATTGAAGAAGTTATCAGTGTAATGGGTAAACAAGTCCTTGTAAAAATCCAACTAAACCTTGTACCCACATTGACCAACTGACGCTTGTATTGACGTATATGAAGAAAGATGACTTCGCGGAACGCTTTATACCATTCATGGCAAACAAAAGCAATGGGGCTCAACAGATGTTCAATGCCTTGATGGAATTTTTGAAAATGCAAGACCTAGACATGGGAAACTACCGCGGACAAAGCTACGACAATGCATCTGCAATGAGTGGTACGTACAATGGTATGCAAGCTAAAGTGAGAGAGAAGAACAATCTTCCATCCTGGATTCTTTGTACAACACATTCTCTAAACTTGATTGCTAAAAGTGCTGTAGAATGATGTACATTATTTTGATTTCCTTGAAAAGCTGTTCGTCTTCTTCACAATTTCGACGCATCGGCATCAACTTCTAACTGCGGCTTTGAAATATAATGATTCATCATTGACACTCAAACGCAACTAAGGCACTTAAGCATGATTATCAGAAGGTTAAGAATGTACTAAAACAAATTGCTGATGACTTTGAAGAAAAAAGGCGTGGAGGCTTCGAAACAGAAGGAGTGTTAATACAGATCAAATGTTGAAATAGGTATTTACACCATCCTCTGGAATGTATCCTGTAAAGAACAGATGCTACTAGTAAAAAATACAACACGCAACAAAGTGTGACTTCTTCGACACTTATGAGAAGCACATCGAAGAGCTGTCTGGTTCAATAGACTATGTACAGACAACTCAACACAAGCGCCACAATATGAGGCTTAACCCAATGGATTATGGCCATGCGGAAAAATCAGAACAGAAACCTTTTTGCCTGTTATTGATCAGTTTATCGCTTTTCTTGACAAACGTCTGCAAGGGTATCTGAAAGAACTTATACAGACTTATTATAAAAAAATGGTGTGCAGTACAAAACATTGAGATAGATCTACAATAGCGATTGAGATAGCATGGATAAATCTAATTTTGATCCTATCAAACTACAGTGGCGAAAGCTCCTTCTCAAAACTAAAATTAATTGAGTCGATTAAAGACATTCATGAAGCAAGAACGACTTGTAAATTTGGCTATCATGAGCATCGATCCAGATATACTGCGTGAATTGGACTTCAGTGACATCATCAGCGAGTTTGTTGCACAAAAATCTAGGAAAATGTCTGGACTGTAATGGTTAATGCTCCATCCATTCTCTGATTTGGATTATATTTACTTGTTAGTTATACAATACTTTATCATGAAAAATTAAATAATTGTAACTGAATTTCTCTGCGTAAATAAATTTGGTAAGAATAGCTTGTGTCCATTTCATTTCGTGTTTTTGCATTACATATTTCCACACCTTGAAACAATGGGCCTCCCACCAAAATGGGCTCCGGGCCACACACATCCTAAATCCGGCCCTGGGAATCATCCTAACAATTTTTGTATTATAAATAGAACCTATACATTGTCCGTAAATGAAAATTGCGATTCGAATCATATAAATGAAGTTATAAATATTACGGAACAATAAACCAAATGATTTTACTTCGTTATTGCGTATATCAATTTTTGTGTTTGCGTACTTTATTATAATATAGTAAAATATTTTGAACCAACACACAGTTTTATGGCTGCTAACTGGTTCCATCATAAACTAGAACGTTCACTTAAAACTAAGGCAAAATATTTGATTTTCAAGATTTTCCAAACGCAATCAAAAATTCAGTTCCTAAAGTAAATATAATTCGAGTGGTAACACAGGATTTTTATAATTGGTAAAATTGTACCTCGCAACACAAATTACGCAAAATTAATCCAAGACCATATTAAATAATATGGTTGAAGTCACTTTCTTAAAAAGTTTAGTCAACGCAAACATAAAATAAGTTTAGAGGAATTAGAGACTAGAAAAAATGCATTTGTGACTAAATTGTGTACAGTTATGCCTCGGAATAGAATACAGTTTTGGGAAAATCTTCCTATAACACAATCAATACCCGTCGTAGATAGTGAAGAGAAAGATGGGTAGCTTTTAGTAACTATTCTGTAAGACAGTTATGATATTATTCTTGTAACCTAAATGTAGTTTAAACAAAAATAAAGTTTAATTCAAGTAAATTCGACTTCTTCTACGTTATTTTGTTAAAGAAGTTACAACTGCAATGTAAAGGACGTAACTGTCAAAAAGGACTCATAAAGGACGTAACTGTCAAAAGTCATTTATGAGTTTACTCCAGGAAGTTTCATCTCCTGTTATAATGATATGATTTGATATACACACTTTTTGAACTAGGACGAATCAAATTGATCAAATCACCTTTTCACAAGTTGCTTTTTGAACCTCGATAACTGCTGTGGAAGTCACTGCACAAATCTTCTTCACACCTAAATGTTTAAGAAATACTGTTTGTTTTGCGGTCATACGTTGCCAATATCTCAAGGTACGTTATATATCAATCGATGTAAATCATAGTGCATAATCTGGAAGTAACAAATCTCGCAGAATTCACAGAAATATCACATACATTGATTAACCGTTTATAATTGAATAAGTAACCATAGGCTAGACAAAAGCATTTCATATATTCGATCATAAAATTCTATTGAATAAACTAAATACCGAATACTAAATTTTGAACATACAGGTTATATCTCTCATCTTTCCATTCCTTCATGTGGTGCATCGTAAGATAGCAACATATTTTTTTTTATTTCGGTATATATTCGAATAATTACATCAGTAAAAATATGAATAATTCTTTAATTTTATTCTAAATATTGTGACTCACCTAAATATTGTGATCAGGAACCCGACGATCAATATTAAACTGCTCACATGCGGCATAGAAGCATCTCCGTAACGTGCTTGACCACAAGCCGGTGGACAAACCGGAATTACAGTTTCTATATGGATGCATCAAATAGGCCGGTCATGCAAGGCATTTTTTTTTGTAGATAATACAGCCAAATAAAAAAGAATATAAAATACAAAATAAAAATAATTGATTACGAACATCAAAGTAAGAAAATAAAAACATTGCGTGCAAAGATTCAGACCAATTCTCTATTATTATAATTAGGAAATGATTTAATTTTTAACTAAACAAAACTTGAAGTATCTGTGCTTGATGTTACAATTTTACTTATTGCAGGAAGTTTTCCCATTAGCAAAAGTTTACTGATATATTTTTTAAAAAGCTAATGCATTGAAGAAAACTCGATGTTACAGATTGCGAATACAAATAATCCTGAATTAAAAATGTTTATGTAGATTCTTTAAATAAAGCCAAAGGCAAAATTTTCATATCGCTCTATCAGTGCAAGACTATAAACAACTCAAAAAAATTACATTTTGAAATTCTCGTTTTAATGAGACCACGTGGTGTTCTTGAATATTTTTTAGATAGATAGATATTTATTTACGGGAAACCCCCTTTAAATACAAAAATATAATACAAATGTAACTTAAACTTATAG
>WYDF02105746.1:0-10511 GCA_009867245.2 Adranes taylori
AAATCAGCACATTCGAATTAGTATAAAACAGATATTGGCTTTCATGAATTTTTTTTAGTGTTGTACAGTGTTATTAGAATCATTTTATTCAAGCGTGCCAAAACTTAAATGAGTGTAGATACCATATGAGTCAGTGACACTTATTGGTTCTATATTAAGCACTAATGGAAGCGCTAAATGTTTACAACCCTGAACATACTACGGCGATTTGATCATTTTGTATAAAATGGATTCACTGCTCAATTAAAGTCACACTGTAGTTATTCAGAATTTTCCAGGTAATGAATAAAATTATAATAGACTAGCGGCCTCGGCAAACGTTGTCTTGCCCCTCACCTGGTGTCCATATTTCTCTGTATGCACGTACGGCGTGGCATACGACGGGGATGACTAAACGGCCGCGCCGCCTACTGCGCGGCATACGGCATGGACAGCTCTACGGCTTAAAAATCCTTATTCGGGCTATTAGGAGCTTTAAAAAAAGTAATTAACCAAATCGATCTAGCCGTTCTCAAGTGATGCGCTTACCAACAAACATCATTGCATTTCTATTATATAGATTACTGCACATTTATCCGGACTCTAATTTTCATTTCGCGAGACACCTTACTAAGGAACATTTTGTCTGAGGAACATTTTTAAAAAGAACTTTTTAAATTTTTAAAAAGAAACCAAATCGATCCAGCGGTTCTTAAGTGATGCGCTTAAAAAAGGATTTCAGTTTTTCCTGAATTTTCCAATCTTCGAATTTCTTTTCGTAAGAATCTTATGCGGACTGTTAGAAACATTGTAAAAAAGAAATTAGCCAAATCAATTCAGCCTTTCTTAAGTAATGCGCTTACCAATAAACAGCATTTCATTTTGATTATATAAGTTCTTGCACATTTAATTTCTTAATTTTTCGATCAAGTTTTCCAATATTTCTTTCCCTTAAAACCTTATTCAGAGTGTTGGGAAAATCTTTAAACAGAAATTAGCCAAATCGATCCAGCCGTTCTCAAATGAACTAGCTTACCAACAAGTTTTTCCTGAATTTTCCGGGCAACTTTTCCAATATTTCTTTCTGGTAAAACTTTCTTCGGAGTGTCGGAAACATTTTCAAAAAGAAATTAGTCAAAATCGATCCAGCCGTTCTCAAGTTATGCGCTTACTAACAAAACAGAAATTCATTTTTATTACATAGATTTAAGAAGTTAATGAGTTAGTAATGACTCATGTGGTTTATGCAATCGGACATTCAATTATAATAAAAATCAGACCATTTAGAATAGTTTATAAATCAAAACGAAAAGCACTGACAATGTGGAAGTTTATTTTGCAACTAAGCACAAAGTCGCTTCATAAAAATGATGAGAAATATTTTGATGTAAATCTGCTGGACATAAGAGTATACATTGTATAGAAAACAATCTAGTTTCCTTATAAGAATTTTATGAACATAATAGGTTACTACAATATAAAACTATAATAGTCGTTTAATAAACTTTCTTCTAACCTGACATTTTCGCTTATTTACTTTACAAATATTTTCAACAACTGACGCTTGTAACAATTATATGTTAAATAATTTTATCACATCAAACATAGCTAATAAAATAAACATTTTGCTTTTTGATTTTCAACTATTTTATTAGAATTTAAATAATGAAGCCAATTTGAAAGTATAATATTTTAAAACTGAAGTCTCTACAACAGTTTTTTTAATAATTTAAATGTTCTAAATAAATGTTTATTTGACTAAAATCGGATGAGGAGTTATATTGATATAATTACTCAAGTTACATAGAACATAGAGCAAGACATATTGCATGGAGAGGGGACACTGGTTCGGTGCAGGTAGCGAATTTATTTACATCTGGTTTTCGTTTAATTACCTGATTGTAAATAAATTTATATTTGACTAAAATCGGATGTATAGTCATATTGATATAGTTCTGGTCAAATCACTTTTAAGTCATCTGGTTTTAGTCAAATAAGGACTTAATTGCATATAGTTAAGACGCCATTTAGCTTCAAATCGATCATTTCACTTGGGCCAGACATGTTGCATAAAGAGGGGACACTGGTTTGGTGCACACCGAATGTTCTATACAGCACCTACTCTATGTAGCATTTACTACTAGAGGCTTCCAAATGACAGCTGCCAAACGACGTCATAGCAGGACGGCTTATGAACTGAACAAATTGAGTAAAAAGTACCCGCAAATTGACCCCAAAGTATTTGCCAATATTCTATCAAAAAGCAAGGTAAGTGGAATGATGAACGCAACCTAAATCGTCCGAAGCATTCGCCAATATTTAATGTATTATATTATAAGTAATACATTATTACGTTATAAGAATATGATGCATGCGCTGGGCTCTTACTGTGGTCGAAAGTGCTCTAGAACTAACCAATTCCTTCTACTTCCATAAAAACATTATCACACTTCCAACACACACTTCCATAAAAACATTATGGAAGTGTGTGTGAATAGTGTAATGATGTATGGAGCAGAGCTACGGGCGGTGGAGGAAAGAGAGAGAATGGAGAGAGTACAGTTTGGATGTGTGAAAAGGATGCTGGAATTGGATAGGAATACTAGGAATTAGATAGTAAGGAATGAGATTGCAAAATATAAATGCTGGATAAGTGGAGTGAAAAAGTTGGAGTTAAAGATGTGGAAGAATGAAGGGAGAAGGTTGCTTAAAGAAGTATACATTGAAGGAATGCAGAATGAAGGAGGAGTTGGATGTTTGAATGAATGGATTAGGTGTAGAAAAAATGTGTCAAATATGTTGACAAATTTGAAAAAGCGTTACTACAATCTTAAGTTAATGTTAGCCGTATTTGTCAATAAAATACTAGATATTCCACAAGTAAACCAAGAGAATTCGAAAAAATTAAGGAAAGTACACGATACAACCATAAGGTGTTTAGGAGGGATATAAAATTTAAGCATAAAAACTGGCGAATGGGGTCCCATAATAGGAAGGTTCATAACTAGTAAATGGGACGCAACAAATAGACTCTACGCGCAGGGTTTACGATACCCACATTCAGTACCAGAGTTTAAGGAGGTGATGCAGTTTTTGGAGAAAAGATTTCAGTCGCTAGAATCAGTGACCGCCAAGAAGGTGGCTAGATGCATATTTTGCAACGCTGATGGTCACCAGATATATGAGTGCACTAAATTCAATTATTCATCGGTACATGAAAGGACAAACCGCGGTATTCAGCGAAAAGATGAGCTAGAACGACGTGCAGCATTTGTGAAATGGACACAACACATTGTAGCATAAAGCATATGAATCAACAAGAAATGAACACAATATGGAACTAAATCCCCAAAGATTAGTATGTAATATGATATTTACTTTAGCAAGAACGAAGATACCGCGAAGAAGCAGACTGACGTCTAGTCTTGTTTTGTTTTGTACAACTCCACACTGCCGCTGAAAGGGGGTTGGCTGGTTCCAAACGTAGAAGAAAAAGAAATCAGCGTCATGCAACGAACAGTAGCACAGTAGCACTTGTGACCTGGCGCAAGGAAAAACAAACAAAAATCGATGAGGTCAGCATCGAATAAACCGAAGAATTGTATTTAGGAAGTGGAAATAGGTATTGGATGGATGAGTGTGAGAGGATATGCAGATTATGTGGAAGAGATGAGGAAAGGTAGGAGCATTGGGTGAAATCATGTATAGGAATGAAGAAAGGTGTTTGGCGGGAAATGTATTTGTGAGGAGGTATAAATGGTATAAGGATAATGGAAAGAATTATATGGGAGAGAAGGATGAGGGCATTGAGGAGATTAAATAAAGTAAACCGGAAACGAAATTTGTTTATTTAACTATGACTTTGAAGCAAAACATTAATAATAAGAATTAAATTTTTCCTAATAAAACTTTTATCTTGGACAAGTAAGGAAGTTCATTGAATTAATAAATTGCTGCCCTTCACTTTTAATAAGCAGTTAGATACACGCTATTACGTTTATGGGAAATATTTAGTAACGCCTCTGATATTCAACGAATTCTCTCCATGGCAAAGTTGATTTGGACGAGTCGTAAATCTGCGAAGATTTATCTTAGCTGAATTTTAACCGTTGAACCAATACAATATACTCTATAACTATACGTGCGATGAACATCGAACAATTTGTGTTAGCTACATGATTCATTAGTTGATTGCGGCTTCTTATTTCCGTACAATAAATGTTTTCCCACATCATTATCTTTGTTACAGTTTTTCATAATGAAAACTTTTGTTCACATGCTCATGTAGTTGATTGCTGCTAATAAAAATCTATACTTTAATTCGAATAGTACTAAATACGTTTCCAAATTATTGATATGTGCTGAAAATTTTTGTGCAATTGCCGTATTGTGATTAATTTTTTACATATCAAAAAGTAAAACTTTTATCTATTAAAATTTTTTAAAAAACAGATCTGTTTTAAAATCAATTTTAGTTTAATATGTAGGCACATACACTTTTTTTTAATTTCTGCCAGTGTGTTTTATCAAAATCAATTCAAAAGCATCCATTACATTAGGCGTAGTTTAGACTATTAATTATTTTTCGATTCGGAAAAGAATAATTAATAGTTTTCCTGTCAGCATTTACAGACAGTTTGTAGTTGTACATGTTTTGTAATTGAAATGTCAATCTGAACGAACAATAGTATTACAACATTCTGCTACAGCTTTCGCAGTTTTAATTAGTTTACAATTAGCTCACATTAATCACTTTTTTTAACGAAAAAAACATGTGTTGATTGGATGCTAAAAGTACGATAATGGTAAACTAAACAATTAAATTGTGCGTTGAAATTATGTACCAGATGTGGGAAATTTTGTGTAAATTATAAATAGGATCAGTTTCAAGTAGAGTCAGAAGCCTATTATAGTTTCTCAAATTGTAATTTCGTGGCCGAGCAGCGGTTATTTAAAAACATTCATTACAGAATTATAATAAAATTTAAAGATTTATTGTTTCAGTCTAATTTATTTACTTGAGTACACTTTTAGTTACAATATACATCAACAAATGGAAATACAACGCATGGTTTTATTGTCTTGCAAATTAATTTAATAATTTAATACATTAAAATAATTATATATAACTGCTAAGCTCAAAAGAATTTAATAATACGTTTAAAAATACGTTGAAAAGAATTTAATAATACGTTGAAAAATACGCGATAACAGCTACATGATTGCTGATAATATAATGAACAATTGCGCGGCAGCGATTCTACTTATACTCGTATATCATCGGATGCCTCTTTAATCTAGAATAGAACATTAGCTGCTAGATATGATTCGCTAGAACGAATATATGTACAAGTGCTATCTTAAAAATAGGTCATGCGCTATGTATATTAAAAAAAAAACTTATTACGATATATGAATATTTGTTGAAATATCCGCCCCCTCCCCTTTATTTTGTTGCTTTATAAAGTCGAGCGGGCAAAATGATCCCGGATCAATATGTACACTGGGCAAAATGATCCCAGTGTACATATTGCATTAGGTTCTGATAACTTGACGCCAGCTCTGTTTAATATTTTCGTAAATTCGTCAAACAGTAGGCAAAACTATGTGTTTTCATAAATTATATTGCAACTTAATGTTCCTATTATTATAACAACACTGCTACTATAGTTAAATAAAATCACTTACTATTCTTCGGTTAGTTGTTGAAGGCGTCAGCTGTACATATTTAATATTCTTGCTAGTTCAAATCTTACAATTCTAAAGTTTAAACTAATTTGATTTGTTATTGTTTCTTAAATATAACTTTGTAAAAAACCACTCCGGTGCATACGTGTTAAATTTATTGTAGAGTAGTTATCCTGAACCTACTATATCGGCGAGGCGAACTAGGCGCTAAAATCCTAAATTACAACAATTGGTTTCACAACCATGTTTTCACAAATATGATTATAAAATGATGTTACCTCGTCCACTTTCAGTGGTGAACTAAACATGGCGACTCGGCTGACCGTAGTTACCGACTCGAACCACAGAGGGCAGCATTGGTATTAAAAATTAAAGGGGGATCATTGTGCCCACAGGGATCATTTTGGGCCACCGTCCCCTACACCTAATACATCACATAGGATAGCAAGTGAAGGCTTAAAATGTAGACCAGCATTAAACTGTTTTACTCTATTAAATGGTTTACAATTTTTGTAAATGGTACCTTCGAGAAATATTGCAGATCCACGGTGTTTCTTGTTGATTCGACAATATTCAGAGGTCAATATATAGTTATGGATTATGTTTGCATTTAGTTCTTCGGGCGTTTGCCAGTGCTCGCTAACACATACAACACTTGGCTTCATATCACTTAGAATTTTTTATCAATAAATAATTATAACACGGTTTTGTAATAGCTAAAACGTAAACAAATGAGTCAGCTATATATAATTGGGAGAAGGGGAAAATATATAAAGGACGTAAATAATATTATTACATGACGTCACCGATGTGCATACGTTTTCATGCAAGGAATGCTATACGCTGCTCGTTGACTTTCTGCATGCGTTGCTGCCTCTGTGTGTGTGGCGTCTGCGTGGCGTAAACGATATGACGCTATATGCTGTGTGTTGAGCGAATGAGTGGAGAGCAGTAGGTCTGAAAATTGGCGTATGATGGCTTTTACACAAAGACTGACTAGATGGGTGAATTTTGGGGTATAAATAGCGAGAATTAACCAAAATATTAGTATCCGATTTGCTTTTCGAATAATCGAAATAAAATTTTGAAAATTTATAATACAGCAGGCCTACAGCAGATACCGGTGAAGCAGAGAAGCGAAGCTGATTAAAACGTAAGTTTGGTAAGAGATTTTGTATAGCATATATTGTTTAGTATGTTGCATGTTTTATTTATTTTTTTGAATAGCTTCACTCGTTTCCGCTACCTGGTTGCTACGCACAAGTAACGTCGACGGCGTTATTTTGCGATTTCTTCACCAGTGTTGTGAACGGCCAACATCGACGGGTTCAGAGGCATTTTATAAGTGTTCAGCTTGGGTGTATATTTGAATTAGTCACCTGTCAACACCAAAGTGTTAAGGGGTGTTGATAAAATTCCTTGCCCTCTAACTAGAGTGCATAATTATAGTTTATATCAGTGTTATGCACAGGCAACGTCAGCTGGCTCCAGGGCGTTGTTTAGGTGCTCATCTTTGGTGTACGCTAGAACTAGTCACCCGACAAACCATCGTATTTCGAGGTGTTCCGAAAGTTCCTTACTTCCTTACTAGAGAGTGCGGTTTAGATTGGATCAGTGTTGGACATTGTAGCGTCAACATACTTCGGGGCGTTGAATGTATGTTTAGCTCAGGTCTACGCCAATACTAATCACTGAGAATCAGTAACATCAACGTATTCCGAAGTGTTACGCAACATGAGGGATTACCAAAACTCATACCGTACTCACCGCATGCACCAAAATATACAAATCTAACCATCCCGCGTGTGTGAATTGATAATTAATTGCTGCTTTCCTTATTTTCGCTGTTTTTGTTATATTTGATTACCGCATATATTTTATTTCTTTATATATATTTTGCTTTATATGCACCGCCGTTACTTTGAGTACTGTTTTTTATGATTGTTATTATTAGTCTGATTTTATGATATGCGCCGTTTTTTTAAAATTATTAATTATTGTTGTGATGGCATTTATACCGCCGCTTGATTAACTTGCTTGTTTATTATTATTACTTTGATTTCTTATTCGCAATTGGACATTTATTCATTTGTTTATTTTTGACATTTTTATTGTGCATTAATATCTTTCTTTATCTGTTTTGTCAAAAGAATAAAAGACGGTTTTGTTAAAACTTTAATGGTGTTTCACTCATTAGTGGATAAGTTTATTGCAGATACCCGCAAAATCTAGGACAACTGGTTCACTTGTCAACTGCAGCTACCCAAGCCCTCAGAGAGTCTTTGAGGTCCGGAAGAAAACAACATCTTTTCAGAAATGCGGTCTCACTGTAACCTAACCTGACGTCCGAGGACGTTTTCCGAAGGCCGCTTCAGTCTATTATCTTTTGCGCCATCTGTGACAATTGCTAGGCTCCCCATAAGCAGCGTCGCATGTGGGAATACCGTTATCGTATTAAATGGATTACGGGAGGTCATCACATAGATTTGGCGTCCGCGCGGGGGCATTGGTGTGCCGCTGTCAATTTAGCGCTGTCACAGTATGACGACAGTTCGCCATGGTTGTGTTGTCGTTACAGTTTTCGAAACATACACCGCGATAACAAAAACGTTCTTTAAGGAACGACACATAACTACATTTAAGGGTGTATACGGTACAATATATTTTCTACAATGTATGGTACATTGTTGACAACTGTACCGTTATTAATTTTAGTTCTTACTTAACAGAGCCAACTATTTGGAACGTATATTATAATGTATAAAATCTAAAATATACATGAAAAATATAGTCTAAAATATGCAGATTAGAAAATCTAAAATATAGGAGTATAACAAATAAAAACTGAAAGTAAATGTGGTAATAGATTTATAATCAACTATCTCAGTAAGTATGACTTAATGTGTAAATTAACCAGCTCGAGCCTAATAAATATTCATGCAAGTTTTAATTTCCGTCAGCTCAAATTGCCGGCTTATTAACACGTTTGGTAGGACGCGATAGATCGACGCGTCGTGTTGCTTGCTGTTTATTCATTTTTAATTTTGACAGCAGTGTTCATGTTAACATGGATATATTAATTAGCATATCCTTCTGTTGTTGTTGTTTTTTTTTCAATATATATAACAATTTTGAATAAAGTAAACGTGAGATAATATTGCGAAGGAACATATTAACATTTATAAGTCATTTTCTTATTAGAACATTAGATTCTTTGTGTCACTATTAAGATCTAAAACAAAATAAAATATAATAGTTCGTTCCATTATAATTTTCTTACTCACTCTAACTTTAAAACACATAGCAAATTGAAAGTTTTTCGGATACTTAAATGTGACTGTTGTTACTAGCTGATGTCAGTTACCGTTGGAGAGAACAATTTCCGAATTTCTAGCCGTCTGTGAAATTTATAGGTTTTTGTTCTCTTTGCTTTCAGTTTGAAATTGTTTCTTTAAAATAAAAGCCATTTAGCAATAAAATCCTTTCAAAAGTGAAAAATATCAATTTCATTTTACAATTGCTTTTATCGTACACTTTCAATCAGACTTCTAATAAAAAATAATAACCAGTTCTATTTAATAGTTTTTCTCAAGGTTGTTATTATAACCTTATAGAAATTTTAAACATTGAAAACGGAAATATTTAAAACTTTTTGTTTTGTTTAGTTTGTATATCCTTTCTAGGTCCATCTTTTTTAATAACATCTTTACCAAAATTACACAAAATTGTAATACGTGAATGTAAATTTTATACATTTTATTATATAGAAATTGTATATCCTTAAGATCTTAAGAAATTGTATACTCTTACTATCGTTAAGACCTTAAGAATAATAACTTAAAGCAGATAAATGCAGGATATAAAGAATCTCCAAAGTGAAAACGTTGAAATTAAAATTCAGGATGAAGAGATTAAATTCATCATTGAATAAAAGGTAAAATAATTACAAAATACAATTAAACCAATAACGAAAGAGACGAAAATTACAAAAGAAATGAAATTGGTACAGAAAAATATTGCAACACTAGTTGACATAGTCAAGGGAAGTAGGAAAGAAATGGAAATTAAATGTTCTCTAATAATAAAAGAGGATTCAGAAACTAAAGAAGGAAACAAAATATTTGAAAATAGGATAAAGCACATAAATAAACAAATAACCAATAAACTGTGCGAAAAAGTAGGAAAATTTATTACAGGAAAAAGAAAACCAAAGAGTAACGTAAATTAACAAAGACATGGGAAAAGTATGTTATGAGAGCACTGTTGCGAAAATAAAACTGTTCAAATTCATGATACGGTTACAATGTACGTAACTTGCAAGAACAATAGTACAATTTGCGATGAGAATGCAAAGAGAGTAATTCAAGAAATAAACAGAACAATAAATCCAATTCAGCAGGATGTTACGTTTGGACGATAAACCAGAAAAGGAATTATTATCTATAACTTAAAGGGAAAAGACAAAGAAGAAGTAATGGCCCAACTAAAGTAATTGGTCGGGAAAAATATAAAGTTTAAAGAATATAGGAGAAAATTACCATCTATAAAGGTATTTGGAATAAGTGCAGAGATATATTCGAAGAGAAAATAATCAAGGAAAATAATTTGACATGCAACATAAGTGATATAAATATCGTTCATAAAATTGATAATGGAGGATAGAATTTTAAAATAATAATGGAGCTACAGCCAAAAGCGTTCAATGAAATAAGAAAGCATGAAAAACTGAAGATAGGACGGAATGAATGTCGTGCATCGGCGTACATAAATATATCACATTCTAGGCACTGTTGGGAATACGGACATAATCAATACATTTGTAAAAACCAGAAGAGATATTCTAA
>WYDF02105757.1:0-10511 GCA_009867245.2 Adranes taylori
AAAAGTATAGTTGGTGCCCCTGTAGTTTTTGTCGTAATGTTAGTATTGTCTTGTTCGAGGTTTTTTGATATATCTAAAAAAAATCCCGTTTTATCTTCTGTTGTGTTCTATTGTTTTTCAGCTTCCTTTATTTTGTATAGTGTAACTATTACATTTGTAGTTAGTTAGAATTGGATAGTTAGTATAAAATGCAGTTTTTATTTTTTTGTACTTATTTTAGTATGAGAAATTTTTTAATGCATTCATAAATTAAGTTTCAGAAGTATTTTTCAGAAACTTTTTAATTTTTATTTTAGCATTCCTTGGATAAGTGTAAGGAGGATTCTGTGATCAAATTACTAAAAGGCTGTAGTATTAGATACGAAATAAGTTCATTCATAAATCAATTGCTGCAAGATTTGGAGAATGATGATGACAGTATAATATTCACTCATCTGTGGCTTCAGGCTAATGTTTTATTTGCATTGCTCTATACAATTACTGGAAATATTGATAAAAAACTTTTAAAGTCGTTACTAGAAATTAATAAAAAGGTTTCGGCATGCACTTTATGTGGTAATATATTTTGGTATCCAGAATTTTTTTTAGTCAAACATGTTCCGACAGCAGAAAAGTATATTGATACAAAATCAATCTTAGCATATAGAACTACGCAAGTTGCTCAAAGAGTTCAAAATCTTACCAAAGATGCTCAGTTATTATCTACACAGGTATTGCTTCTTGTAAGTGGTAATAATCTAGTTGTAACTTAATATCTATTTAATTTTAGGCATGTTTCTGGTTAATTCAGTTAGATAAAATTTGTAAACTGGAAATGTCTACATTGAAACTCAAGCACCTGCAAGAAGCAAGCAATATATATCTAGAATCACTCAAAATCGTAAAAAAATTGAGCGATCAAATTAAGTGGATTACTAATTTACACACAGAGAAGCGCAACCCTATACCTCGCGGAGTGTTACTCTCACTTGGTAAAATGATTGAAATACTCAAATGTTTCCAGTTTGCATTTAGGAATAATTATTATCCAATAACTTATGTAACGTTATTGATTACGCAGTATTTGACTCATACGGGTTTAAATTACTTGGCAAAAATTAAGGTAATTCATGTTATACATATAAAAGATTTTTATGGTTTAACAAACGTATGTGAAAACGTGCTATTGTGATCATAGATTCAAGAAATAGTAAAAAATAATCATATGTTAAAATAGAAAATTTCGTTTTTCACAGATAAAAATTAATGCAAGGAAAGTATTCAAATTACTAAAACAAAAGTTAAATCCCCGTTGAAAATGATGTGGTGCTCTGCCCCTGCAATGTTATTTGAAAATTTGTTTGCGGGAATTCATGCATTCTTAAGCCGGTCCCCGACGATGTGTCTCTTTGGCCAACATTCGTCATCGAGTCCATTCGCATACCATGTGGGAGGTCAACTTCAGCCAACATTCGTTATGCGTAATGTTCCCGACGATTGTCAGTAGACTAGCACGGATCAAAGGAACGCATACATTCGTACGTATTCATTCGACTTGGCGTATGCAATTGACAAATGTATGTAGTGGTGTGTATTTGCCGAATGCACACATCGTCTGGGACCTGCATTAGATTAACATTTTAAATGTTTGATATTAATGTTTTAAGTAATTAATTCTATGTATGAGTCAGTGGGCAGTGTATATTTTTTTACAAAATCATAAAACACTGCAGTTTAGGTATTCTCTTAATGTCAATCACATAATGTGAATCAAGTGCGCTAGCACTAGATCTACTAGTACACACTGAAACTCTGGCTTCCAACAAAGTATGCTGCGAGTAATCGTTTTTCTTGAATAAAACAATAATTCATAGGTTCTGCATTAGTTTCCAAGTGCAAAAATAATTTTGTCACTTGTATCAAAATTTTTGTCAAAGCTATGATGCTGCTGTTATGTAGGACAGAGTTACTTGAGAAGCGTCATGTAACTCTTGTCTTTTTTGCTATTTTCAAGCAAAACTCCTACTATAACTTTTTAATATTTTGAAAATGATGTAAAATAAGAGCAAAGCTACATTCAGAACAAGCCTTACTAAAAGTTTATTTACTTCAATATTATATATTTTTAAAATTAATTCTGGGCATGTTCTCAATACATTACTGGGCAATTTAGCGCAGTTTCTCATCATGATTCCAGTAGAATATTATTCTTTCAATTAAGTGCGTTTTATTTGTAATATTTTCCTTAGCTAAACGCCTCTTCAGCAGCTCCTACACATTTTCAATCGGGTTCATGTCCGGCGAATTGCCAGTCCATGGGAGAACAGGGATATCCTTCTCCTCCAAGAATCTTTTGATGGACTTGGTCTTGTGGCAGGGTGCCCCATCCTGCATAAACACTTTTAGCCCCTCCTAGAACCATTCTTCCAGCTGAGACAGCAGCCGCGTCTCTAGGACTCGCTTGTACTGGTCTTGGCCCATCGTTCCCTCGACCACGTACAAACGTCCCATGCCCTTGCCACTTATGCAACTCCACACCATAATAGACTGGGAATGCTTCACTGTTCTAATAAGGCCGTCCTCGTTGAATTTCTCGTCAGGCCTCCTTCTGACAAATTGCGTTTTGTCATCCAGTACTTCAAATGTGGATTCATCGCTGAACACCACCTGAGAGATGACAACTAGTGTTAAAAAACTTTAAAAAAATATTATTTGTAACTTACTATTTTCCACTCGTCTACTGTGAGATGCTTGTGAGCATTAGCCCAAACCATCCTCTTTTTATTTACACTGGCATCAATTTTGGCTTTTTTACCGGCCTACGACATTTGAATCATTTCCGCACTGTCCGCTCAGATACTTGGTAACCTGATACCTTGAACTTTTCCGTTATAATGGAATTGGTAGCTCTTTGTTGTCCATGGCTATTTTCCTTAATTGACACATTCCCCTTGGAGTGATGATTTTTTTTTCTGCCGCATTTACCCACACGTCTGGCTCTAATCGGTACATTCTCTTTCAATTTCCTGTCTAATAAGGCCACTGATTGTTGTGAAATCCTAATTTTTTTTGCCATTTCACGTTGCCTCCACCCACAGCAGCCTACACGTCTGGCTAATCGGTACATTCTCTTTTAATTTCTTGTCCAATAAGGCCACTGATTGTTGTGAAATCCTAATTTTTTGCAATTTGACGTTGTCTCCACTCACATCAGCCTTTTTTGTCTCGGTCAAGTCAGAAGACTTGCCCACCCTAAAAAATAACAAAAAAATAAACTTATTTTTTAAAAATGCTTTCATGAAGATCATTAAAAATTCATGTGGAATAATAAGAGTAACTTACCTGGACAAAGATATGAATCAATTATTCTTCAAAGATAGTAACAAAATTAAGAAAACAACAGATACAACTTAGCTAAATCACAAGCGCTACATAAACACACCCAACAAAATCACTTGCTGTCAATATTTCCGCGAAAAATCATAGCGACATAATGATATTTGCAACTAACAGCAATACTGTATGATTAGTTGCCTATACCATATTCCTAACAGACGATAATTTTTCATATATTTTTTTAAAATAAGAAGTTCAAAATTGAGTAGTTTTGGAGGCAGTGATGAATCCAAGTGAGTGCCCCCCACCCCGGGTTATAACCCCCCCGAGTTATATGAAATGTTAAAAATGGAACCTAAAAAAAGTCACCAGAACCTAAAATGAAATAAGGTCTTATATTTGGAACATGTCCCGTGAAATCGGGACGAATGGTCACCCTATGCGTAAGCTACGCATCGCCCCCTGACTCATCAACGCCCAGCCCAAACCCCTAGACCTACAAAGTTGAAAAATTGGCAAAGGCTTCTCCTGATGACGTAAGCACCCACTAAGAAAGTATTTTTTGAAATTCGACCCCGAAGGGGGTTACACTTTTCACATTTCGGAAACCGTTAACCATAGAAGCTTGAAATTCGGCTGAAGGACTCTTTGTTGAAATCTATTCGACCCGTGTAAGACGAAATTATGATTTTCAGTTTTTGAAGGGTTAAAAACTGGGGTCGAAGGTATATAAAACAAAAATAAAAACTATCTCTGACACCAGTTATCTTAGGAAGTTGATACTTAACAAGAATATTCTTCGTTAAAATCAATTGGATAAGTGTAATATGAAATTTTAATTTTCAGCTCTTGAAGGGGTAAAAGCGGGGTCGTATTGAGCAAAAATTAAAATAACCGTATTTCAGAAACCAATTAACTTAGGAAGTTAATTGGTTTCTGTGAATATTCTTGTAAACAGCAGAGCACATCAACTTCTACACCGTTCAACCGATCGCCATCAAAATTGATATACATGGCCGCGGCAATGCGGATAGCAGAGCTGTCCTCGTCAGTGTGGACAGAATAGCTGTCCACACCATAGACGCGGCCACAGGCCGCGGCAATGCGGACAGCAGGCGTGTCGTTTATACGTTGATATATGCAAATGTCGTAAGCGAAGCTGCGACCTGACTTGCTAGTAATGAATATGAGAGCAGTTAAAATATTTCCTAATTACAGTTCTTGCTCAGCCGTCAAAGCTTATATTAATTAAAAGAGAAACATCAAACTTGGAATCAAATATCCATAGCTGTGTAGTTTTTAGTTGGAATATTCTGATTATTTCTGCTCTAAAATTTTGAACGGAATCGTGCAGAATGTTCAATCTGGTGTGTTAAATTTCTTTGCCACAGTTCGAATTGATCGATGATTTAATTTGACAACTCTGAACATTAATTGAGAATTTGGTTTTCCGTTTCAGATTTTCTTAAGATAAAACCGCATGATATCAAAATCTGTGGTTTTAATTGAAAAATATTATGCAATATTCGTAACTAATTAAATATAAATAAAGAGGTCAATATTTATTTGAGAATTGATTGCGAAATAATTCTTAGAAGTGAAGTTACAGTGCCTTTTCTTAAACTGATTGTTTTGTTGATATTTCGTTTTTGCCGTCTTTGCAATTAGTTATATTTTTTAGTATCACGAATTCCGAAATATGTCTGTTTCTTAATAATTGAAAATGTATTGTTATTCTGCACTTTATCATTATTTAATTAATACTTTTTACTTAAAATATGATAAAACATTAAATGATCATTTTCTTTCAGAAAAATATTTCACAAGAAAAGAATTCAAAAGATAAACAAATTGATGTTTTATCCGCCGTGCTTATAGCAGAAGGTGCTTTAAATGGTAATTGAAAATGAATTAATATTTGTTAAAGTTATTTTATTATACTCTTCTGTATTTTAGGACCAAACACAAGACATCGTATTTTAGTAACAAAATTAGCACTGTCTGCAAGCGGTTTGCAAAATGATGAACTTTCAGATATTAGGGACATTATATATAAATTAGAATCATCATCCAATCTAATGAATGTAATGTCCAAACTGTCAAATTGTTCCTTTCTATTTTGGCATCAAATTTTATTTCCAGTTTATTTCTCCAAGCTGGTCGAAAGTAAAAGTGATTTTACTAAATCTTATGTACGCTTTGTTTATCTGTTTTATTACTTTTTTAACGATTTTATTATTTTCAGCTGTTATTTGATGCGATAGCTGATTGTGAATCGGAATGCACTAAAGCTACATCAAAGTCATATCTGAATATTAGTTTATTGTCGCCGTTGAATCAACTCATTGAAATGAATCTACGCTTGCAGACACATCTTCACTTGCAATTGCCTCCATTTAATCCGTTCCAAAGTTTACTTCCACGAAGTTTTAAAAATATAAAATCGCTGGCTTTGGGTGATGTGTACATGGATATTAAACGTGAAGTTGAGCATTATTTGAGCACAACATTTTACAATTTAACGACGGTAGTTTTGCATGACTGGCGTACATATGGTGAAATGAGACGCTTGGCGATGTTACAGTATAATTTACACACCGTAGAAGACAGTCTTCCCAATCAAACTATTGAACAGGGTTTAGATGTTTTAGAAATTATGAGAAATATTAACTTATTTGTTGGCAGTTATTTATACAATTTAAATACTCAAGTTTTTGTTGAGGAGTGGAGTAAAAATAAACACTTGAATACTATTAATATTTGTCATGTTGCTAATTCAATTAGAACCCATGGTATTGGCATTATGAATACAACCGTCAATTTTACATATCAATTTCTTCAAAACAAATTTTTTATATTTTCTCAGTTTATGTTTGATGAACATATCAAATCAAGATTGCTAAAAGACATACGTTATTTTGCTGAGCATCAAACAGAACTTAAACAGCTTTACCCTTATAATAGGGCTGAGAAATTTAATTTCAGCATTAGAAAATTGGGCCTAGATCAAAATGGATTAAGTTATTTGGATTTATTTAGAACACTTATAACTCAAATAGGTAATGCGGATTTTCTAGGAAAATAATATATGTTTATAACTCTGTTGATAATGTTGATAGGTAATGCTATGGGTTATGTAAGATTGATAAGATCTGGAGGAAAACGTTGCGTAGCAGATGCAAGTTGTTTTATTCCTGATTTGGAGCGCATTACTGAACTATCAAATCTAGTTGAGGAAGCGACTCTACCAGAACCGACAAAACAAACGATTGACTGCCTCAATCGTAATATTAAAAATCTTGTAGATAATTTTGAAGAAGCAACTGAATATTTTAAAGTATCACTTATTTCACATGTTTTCTAGTATGAATTATAATTTGACTTTGTTTGTAGCTTTTGCTTAAAGTGTTTTCGCCAGTCTTTAGGGATTCAACAAATATGCATTTGAAGAATTTCTATGTTATTGTGCCACCATTAACGATTAATTTTATTGAACATTCTTTAACTTGTAAGGAACGTTTGAATAAAAAGAATCGTGAAGGAGCTAGTTTTACGGATGACGGTTTTGCCATGGGATTAGCATACATATTGGAATTATTAGGCCAAACTCGACAGCTGAATTCTCTTCATTGGTTTCAATCTGTTAAAGTCAAAGTGGGTCAAGATCGCCATGCACTTGAGTTTCAAAGAACTAAAGCTAGCAAAGATGATGCCAAATTACAGCAAACGTTATCTCTTACTGAAAAACGTTTGGACGCTTTTCAAAAGGTATTACTATAATTTATATTACTGGCTGGACTTAAAATTCTTTTGTTTTCTTTTGATTTTTAGGAGTTTCAATTGTTGTTTTATAATTTCAACAGTGCTAAAATATTCTTTTATTCATAGCTATTTTTATACGTTTTTACAAAGTTATTACCAACAAATATATTGTGATACAGCGTCTATGTATAAATTGTTAACAAATGCTTATATAAATTTATATAATATATAACGTTATATAATATTAGTTGTTTGCATTCTACTTAATAATACCTTTTTTTAAAGAACAGACCAAAAGATTTTGATGCCCTCTTGATTCTCTTTCAAACGATACCCCACATGAGGAATCTAACTTCAATAGTTTCACATTTTCCATCGTCTGTAGGGTCAAAGACATGGGATATGTTATTGGAGCAAATATTTTACATTTTATGCGATCTATAAACTGACTATTACAGCTACGTCTCTGATTACCATTTAGATCCCGTGCCCTAAATCCTCAACTGATTATTACTTAAAGAATAACGTGTAAATCAATATTGACATACATCTAGTGCTTACTATTTTAAAATTATTGCACAGTAAGCTTACTATGATGACAGCAAATTATTAAATTTGCTCATGCGGGAGACACTTTTGCCATATATTATAGCCTTTGCACACACGCTTGATATGTGAAGGATCAAATGCATTTGCAATTTGTATAACATGCAACCAAGCGATTGGCCCATGTTTTTTATCCAGCACTAAAAATAATCCATTATGTGAGAATGGGTTGGTAGGAGAACCCTTAACTATTTAAGTTTTGGATGGCCTTTATACATGCATCTCAAACAGATGAATTCGTATATAAACTAATACAAAATAATCATTTGCCATCGTATTGCATAGTCCAGCGTTTCCGGTACCGGTACGCAGAGAATTTTTACTTTTAATAAATATCCTTATTCAAAATATATTTTTTTGTTTAAAAAAAACCACCGGTCCGTTAGATTTTTTTCACAACTTTTACCGGTTCATGGGCCAAGAAAGGTTGCGAAACGCAGGATAGACTATACAGAATCATAAATATCGACGCGCGCTCGCGTCGGACATAAATTATTGGGAGTACTTCTTTATTTCCAATCCCAAAAAGAAGTAAATTAGTGAAGTGAATGAGTGAAGAATAAAGAATAATCTTCGCCATCTTGTTAATAACCTTTAATTTTTGTGGATTGCTGGTAGTTTCATAATGGGGTACGTATTAATTTTATACTTTTATATTTTCATAGCTATATCTAGAAAACTTGTTTAAAATAATCATAAAGATTTGTTTCATACATTCATTTTGATGAAATTTGGTATCTGAATTTAGTATGTACGGAGTAAGTTTTAAAATCCTGCCACATGGTGAAACATTTTATTCATGTAATTTTAACTTACTATATTTCAATCTGTATGATGTTTAATCTGTATGACTTAAATTTTTATTTGATTTAAAAATGCAAACTATTTTTCTTAATCTGCTTATAAAATTCACCCTGAGAGTATGTACTATTTTAACATGTCTTTACATATGTAAGATATACCAACATAGGAGATTCTTTGAATATGTGTTACATTTAAAGCTGTTTCTATTTTAATGTAATATACTTTATAGGTGAAGATAAACTAACTTATAGGTAATTTTGAATGAAATTTTATATTTCAGTTGTACATTCAAATTGCAGAAGAGGCTCGCCGCCTCTGTTATGAGATGTGGCAAGAAGAAAGTGTGGTTGGATCCTAATGAAATTACAGAAATTTCTAATACCAATTCAAGTGAGTGTTTTTATAGTTAATACAACATATCAATTATAACAAATTGAATAGATATTTCATGAGTGTAGGGGCCACTCGATGTTTTAATATGATGATATGAAATTAATATAATCAATTGTATCTTTGAAAAAATTTACCTCATCCGGGAATGAGGTAAATTTTTTCAATTGATTATATTAATTTCATAACAAATATTTTTCCGATTTGAGTATAATTATTACTTGTATATACTATAAATATTTTTTAGGACAAAATATTCGAAATTTGATTAAGGACGGCTTAATCATCAAAAAGCCCGTGCGGATTCATTCTAGATTTCGAGCTAGGAAATTAAAAGAAGCTCGTAGAAAGGGCAGACACTCCGGTTTCGGTAAACGAAAGGGTACTCGAAATGCCCGTACACCACAAAAAGTATGCTTTGTAACTCGGGAGTTTTTATTGTTTACTTATTCAATTTTTATAATTTAGGGTCTATGGATGCAAAGAATGCGCGTATTGAGAAGACTTTTGAAGAAATATAGAGCTTCTAAAAAAATTGATAGACATCTCTATCATAACTTGTATTTGAAAGTGAAAGGTAACGTTTTCAAAAATAAGCGAAATCTTATGGAATTTATACATAAAAAGAAGGCTGAGAAGACCCGCACGAAAATGTTAAGAGATCAGGCAGAAGCAAGAAGAATGAAAAACAAGGAAGCGCGCGAGAGACGTGCTGAACGTATCGCAGCCAAGAAACAGGAAGTTCTCTTAAGCTATCAAAAAGCTGATGAAGCTGCTGCAGCACAAGCAAAAAAATAGGTTTCTTTAAGATATAACACTGAAAAATTTACGATTTGTAATTTTTCGTATGAAATTACTTTAATAAACTGTTATATAAAAATATTTCGGAAAACTTGCTTTTCTCGATTTTTCTCTTTTTCCTGCCTTTTTTAATGAATTTGTGTTCAATTTAGCAATATTTAAAATGTTGGGAATAAATTAAACAAAAAAAAATTATTTCATTTTTTATTTAAAATATCTATTTCATATTAAAATCTAATTTTTATTCGTAGAAATGTTTACATTCTTCTCTATCAGCATTTTCAGGCCAATCACAGACATGGGTATTTACTTGATAAATTGTGCCTTCCATGCATGTAAACAGCTCGGGTTTTCCAAAAACACAGCGGTAGTACTAGAATAGTAATAAAATGGTAATTGTTGAGTTTAGGTAGTTTTAAATCTAGAATTTTATACCTTGTTACATTCTTTGTGTGGGAGGTACTCTTCTGTTCCACACTCTGGATCTGGTCCGGGTTTATGAGTTGAAGTTGGAATTGGTTTACTAGTTGGGTGTGTTCCGGGTGTTTCATGTGACTGCGTTGTTTTCATAGTCGATGGTGTTATATTATTTTCGGGTGTAGTGCTTTTTGGTCTTGACCATTCAGGCTACATTGAAGAAAGTTATATTTTTTTCAGAGGTTTAAATACTTTTAATTAATTTACCCGTGGTGTTGTTGAAAATGTAGGTTCTGGAACGTCATATGTTTTCATGTTCTTACCAAGGATATTCATTAAAATATTTTTTTCTCCGCACAGGCCATGAAAATCGTCCATATCAATGGCCCAAGTCATAGCACCACCCCAACCCATTT
>WYDF02105768.1:0-10510 GCA_009867245.2 Adranes taylori
CGACCTGTTTCGGGAATTTTTAATAGAAAACTTGATGTAGCTAATAATGAATTTATGCCTTACTTTATGGACATACTGAATATATCTTGACTTTTTTGTGGATATTTTAAATTTCACTATATATTGTTTCAACTTTGGAATATCCTACCTACGCCATTGTTTATCGTGTAAACAATTCAGCGAGCAAATGTTAGTCCAGTTATTTACAAACACAGGAAGAAAATCATCAAAATTCATCAATCCATTGCTGAGAACGACTGTTGAAGAACATGTTTTTTTTTTTGAAAAGCCCTCCAAAGTAAAAGTAGGTTATGTTTGTAAAGTCTTTTGATTGTTTAGTCTGTTTTCTTGAACTACATTGTTTCTAGTACTTTGCAAGACTGATAGAAGTCCAAATAGGTTGTAAATGATTATTGAAGGAGAAGAAGAAGATAAGACACATGGTTAAGTTTTTTATTTAGTGATGTGCATGAGGGAGCAGACTTTTGTTTTTCTTTTCGTGTTGTGTAAATTTTTAGATATTGTTATAAATATAACTATTTTTATTGCTTTGTTTCTATACTTATACCGGTGTTTTTTTTACCAACATGCCTAGTAGTAGGACGATATTCAAGAAGAAACGAAAAACTACAACCCTAAATAAGGATTCTAGACAAAATAAACTTGTGTGTGTGTGTGAATGTATGTGCCTGAATTCTCTGAAGAACAAGTAGATACTCCTTCATCTCCCAAGATGTGATCCATCAAGTACTTCTCCTAAATGTAAATTAAAAATTCAAACAAAATATTACAACAAATTTGACAGTTCCTATACATTGGATATTGTGGGCCTATTTGCTCTTAGTAAAGAAAGTGTTGCTGGGTGCAAAATTTGCAATAGACAATAGCCTTTCGGAATCCAATGGTTTGAAGGTGAAAGTTCTTATTTTTGACCTAATTATTTCGAAAGCAAAGAATATACAAACTCATCAGCTGTCAGTAGAGACCAAAACTGGATTCATGAAATAAATTACGAATAAATTTTGCTTATGCCAAAACAAACTTCAGAATCATCATCAAGAAAATTCGCATTTTCAAGCGGTGCGATAGAGATATCCGGCGCTAGAAATATTTTTGAAAAGTTATAACGAAAAACGACCTACCTTGTTTTTAACACTTGCTTCTACATTACGAATTACTTTGTTTCTACCTTGTTTTTACGTATATATTCAATTTATTAAATATTTTTATTTTTTGATTCATTTTTTTATTTGCATTAGGGTTGCCAGTGTCCTGGAAATGACGCGGAGTTATAACGTTTACATTACATTTAACTCGGATATACGAGCCCCCAGCGCGGCCCGCAAAGGAGCCTCCAATTTGCCATTCAATCAATAAACTTGCATAGTGGGTTGCATACATCATTGGCACGTTAATTTTCTGCCAACCCCTACGTTGCCCGAAGCATTTTAGCATCATAAGCATAGCATACCCATCTTTCCCAACCTATACGTGTGCATTTACATCCCGCATCATCCATTTTACAAAAACGTAACGGCATGGTGATGCGCTGGGATCTAGTGAGTAAAATAGTGGTCTAAAACTCTAGGGTGATCGAGTACGAGTGATAGAAAGGGTTTTTTTTTAGAAATTGCAAATCGTAGGCCATACGATTACTACGGGCTTACACGAAATAAGTGTTATTCAACTGTTAATGAACGTTTTAAATATTGGTGTCTCAAGACGTAAATAATATTGTTTTAAATTATTGCGTTCGCAATATTTTATAACATTTCTGCGGCGCCATGGGTAAAGCAACGAATCCACTGACTTATAGCATATCATCAACGTAATTACTGTCTGTCATGGTCTATTAAAATTTTAGCTATATTATAATACAAAATTATGTTCTGAAAATACATCTTTGATTTATCGATTTTATAATGAAACAAAACAACTCTCATTCCATATTGTAACACAATATGTTACGCATAACTTTTAAGGAAGCAGACTATATTTTTGTTTCAGTTGACAGATGATTGACAAAGTACAGGTATCGTTCATTCAGAAAAATGGTAGCGTAAGAATTTGATACGAGATATATCATATCTGTAAATGATAATGTTACATGAGCACATGTATAATGTATTAGAAATATTTTTGTTCTATATCTTTGTTTATCTTATTATGAAATTATTCAGAATGTATGTATCAAAATTCATCATTTTTTACATCAAATTAGACGTGTACTTAACATTGGCGTTGTTAGATTTCACCACTTCTTTATTAACTGCAATTTCCTGGTCCTCTTCTCAGGAAGCTTACTATATTTAGCTGAAGCAATAGCAGCATAATATTCTTGGTATTATGTTTAAGCAAATTTCCATGTCTAACCAAATGCGATTTTTTGGAATGGATAAATCTTCTGTAGATATGTATACTAGGAACTGATAAAATTGCCTGAATGTAGGATTACAGTGTTTTGTACCAACTTCTTTCTTCTGGACTATTAATATTTTATACAAATGCATGAGTGTCCCCAAACTTCTATACCATATTTTAAAACTCAGCATCTAATAGAGCATAATAGGCGGTGTGTTAGGTTTCCTATAATTATTCTAAATTTTAATGTAGGTATGTATGAAAAGTAGAGATAGATGAAGGGATTCCTCTTTTGAGAAGTTCAAAACTGCGCAAAAATAAGCAAACTGGTTTTCATGAACAATTGAAGAGGGAGCTGCGAACATCGATATCCGCGTTTTTGCTAACTACTCGCGTCTATAATTATTATATTATTTGGTTTTTAAACGCTACATGTTATAAGATCAAAAGTAACTAGATTTAGTAACTAGATAAATATAACTATACGTTGATAGGACATAACACTCAGTTCGGCTAATTTCGCACAAAAACCGTCAGATGTATTTCTTTTCTCTCGCATATAAAACTTTTAACCATTTGCAAGGAACAATATAATTTTACGAAAGCAAAAAAACCAAGAACAGGTAGGTACGTACTTTGGTAATTCTGTCCAATATTGTGTACGCATTATGAAGAACAAGATAATTTGTGGGCTTGTAATAAATTTTTTATTGCCAATTGGATTGTGTCAATTCACGCTTTCAACTTGCGCAAACAGTCATGAACTCTCGTGGGCTAGGGAATAGATTTAAAAGTATAGGTGGGTATACACCTGCATTTAAAATAAGTATATGTTGAAAATTCTGGAGCCTGCAAAAAGGCTATGTCCCCCTCCTAGACGATGGGTGATAATTTGTATCCTGCGTCACATTTCAGCATTATTTCGGGTCATTTTGACGTCGTCGTCACGTGATCGTTTTATAACTACGCCGGTGGCTCCCTTGTGACAAGCAGTTAACGCAAGTGCTAACGGAACTCCCTCACGCGACGTTGCTAATGTGGAGTTCTAGCGATAGTCACACATGGCGTAAACAAATGTCTTAGTAACTATAGAACTTTCTATCCTCCGGAAACGTACCGTGGCCGCCAGGTACATTTAACGTGAGACCGCACACTCGAACTGATGTCCCTCCGGTCCTCAGTCTCTTACTGAGGGCATACGCAGCTTCGAGTGTTCTTATTTGCCCAGGCTCGTTATTGCTTACAGCTGAATTAAACTTATTAACTACTGAGTGAAACAGCATTAAAGTTTCAACAAAATCTGCTATTGTTTCTCATAGACAAATACAAAAAAAGAAAGAAATATATGTACCTACTCAATTAATTAAATGTCAACATAAACAGTAGCTTAAATGTCAACATATACAAAACAAAAACCAATATACTTAAAAGAGGCGAAATAATAATAAAACAAAACAGTATTGATGCGGTAGGCATGTAACAGCATGGTATCATACAACAGAGGAGGCGGGGGTTTAGTTTAGCACATAAGGCGGAATATGATAATGACAGGAATGGTAGGAAACCACTACAGTTTACCAAACACCAGGGCTTTCGCTGGCATTAGGTTCGTTGAGCGACTGAAACTACCAGGGCGTTCACTGGCTAGTAACATACACTCCAGCGCTATAGTAAATAAGTAAGGTCGAAAGAGAAACAAAGCTATTGAAAACACATGCAATAAAACAGTATAACGATATATGAAAACGCTTACCAGACGTTTGCTCATGCGGTGGTGATCGCCGGCTGTCGATGCTGCTTACATCTCGGCTTGGCTGGCTTGGCTCGAATTGGGTAGTCCCTCGGCTCTGCTTACTGCTGCTGCTAGACATTCTGTCTTCGAGTTCACAAGGAACTAAAATATTCTATACCACGCTGCGGTATTTATAGACGTAGCTTCCACCGAGTCTCTGTCTCTGCTATATGGTCTCTATGAAGCCACTCAGTCGTAAAATTTTTACGTGGTACAATCTACGCTTATTTCAGTTGCAGCACAGCAGCTTCCATATGAGCGGCAAGCGAAGTCATATCCCCTACTCTTAAGTATCAATACTATATGCGTTCACATCACATATGCATATGCCATATATTGTATATAACCCTCAGCAGAGAACAATACCTATCTCTCTTCGATAATCTCTATTTACTGCATGAACGCAAGAGTTTGCATACAATTTAATTATATTTACATTTAATCTTATAAACTAATTCTATACCAGTGCCGTGGTGTTACAATTTGTTTATTTAAAGTAATTAATTTATTCATTTAAATCTTGGTACAAGTAACTAGATTCAAAAAAGTAACTACATTTATAATTAGAAGTAAGTATGCACTTGCAGTTAAAATAACTATATGCTACATACAATAGATGTTGAGGAATTTGAATAGAAGTAACTGGAGTTTATAAGTAGATTCAAAACAGTAACTAGATTTGAAACTAGAGGTAGGTACACAATTGCATCATAAATAAGTAGATGCTACATATAATGATGTTGATGAATTTGAATAAGAGTAACTGGATTTTGTAAGTAGATTCAAAAAAGTAACTATATTTGTAACTAAAAATGGGGTATGCACACTGGTACTTTAATTTAAAATGGGAGTCGGCGTAGGCCGTGGGGTGTCATGTGGGAATATCTTAAACAAATGATTTTGCATAAGTACATATATATATATATAAATATATATACTACTTTATGCTACTATATGTTACTTATATACTTCTTATAATATTCTTATATTTCAATTTTTGTAATGACTTTTATATTTATATTGTTGTATGAACTAAAGCTGAAAAAGGCTAATACATATATATCATATCTTATCTTAATGTTGTTTATTTAAAAAAAATCCGTATAATAGCATTTGTTTTTCTATTGTGTTATAATGAAGAAATAAAGTAGTTATGTGATTAAATAAAACATTCAACTTATTCCAACAATTAGAGTGCAAATAACTATATACAACGATTTATATTTTAATACAAAAGCTCACACGTTTCAACCTTATGTCTGCCTCACCAAATATTGGTTTTTATGAAACCTCTATAAAGCATCGTATGTCGGTTTCATTTACTCTACACATGTTTCCAATTCTTTCTATATTCTATGATTTATTTCTGGTTCGGAGTCATGTTCATATTAATTGTAGTAATATATATATATATATATATATACAGAATAATGAGCTAAGAAATTGGGAACTTCTATGTTCGTTAAACGTATTTATTTTTATCTTGTATTTTTTATATACATCAAAAAAGATGAATATATTCTATCTTTGAAAATACCGACTACAAAATCATTGAAGAAGTAATTTAGTCTGCTATTCCAAGAGAGGTAAATGATGGTTGTCTTTCAGAGCTGTTCCTAAACACAAAATACAAAACCATAAAAAAAGAGTAGAAAATTACACAAACAGAGATTCAGTACCAGAAAGTACCAGGACACCAGTAAAACTCAAGACATTAAATCAATTTGAAAGCTCAACAACACTAAAAGACTAACAAAAGAACAAAGGACAAAAGAACAATACAAACAAACGCAAAATGCAAGAAGTAAAACACTTAAAAAAGGTGCTAATACAACAAACGATAATAAAATTTAACTGGAATAAAATCGCATATGAGAAAATCGTAAACAACATCAGAAGACGAGAACAGCTAGATAGGCAACATAAAATACTGGACCTAGCAGAAATATTCATTCTGACAATTGCCATCCCAGTCGAAATTAAATAGCAGAAACAAAATATCTACAAAGTATAATAAAGAAAACTACATATTAAGCTAATAATAATATCTGTTTCTAATCGATTAAAAACAATTATTACATAACTTTTTCTTGATATTCATGACTAACGATAAATAACATAATTGAAAGATGAAGTAAAAATGTATAGATATAGGAAAGATGAAGTAAAAAACCTTTCACCGTTAGGTTTACTAACGAGACCTATCGCCGACGCATATATTAAATCTAATTATTTTGTATAGATATATATTTACTACTGAGATCTAATTTATGGCAATAACTTTATACGATTAGTGCTAATAACTTGTTTATAATACTAATTTACTTTTTCTCCAAATTTTTTAGTTTTATTTATTTATGTGCAATTATATCATAGTCAAATTAATCAGAGGAGCTCACACCATATTCGGATACCACATTTAACAAACGTAAATGCTAGTTCTCGCCATGGAAACAAAAGAAAGTCTTCTCAATCTTGCGCCACTGCGAACCATTACACAAACCCAAAACGTAGCGTCTAATGTTTCTAACATTGGAGTGAATAGATTACAGGAGAAACAAAGAGGAGCGGGTCAGAAGTGAGTTACTTTTTGAATTAATATAATCCGCTTTAAAATTTAAATTTACATTTTTTAAGAAAATATGTTTAAAGATTTTGTCTTACACTAAAAGGAGATGGAATTTATTTTTTGTGAACAACATATTCTAATAACTCTATGTAAGGGTAAGTTATACTGTATTCAGAAAATATACTCAACAGTCCCTACGGAATCAGAATTAGGAGTATCAGACACTTTCATTCTATATTTGTGTTCAAGAAACCCGAAGTGAGTTTATCCTAGAAATTAATCCTTTTCTTGGATCACATGTTTTGCAAATCAGGTTCTCGCAATAGAAATACCTGCCCTTTTATAAAGAAGAGCACCATTACTCATGCCATTTTTGGATCACTTTTTATCTAAAGTTGTTTGTAAAAATAGATGAACGTACTATCTTTACCTTAAAGTTCTTTCCAAGCCCTTCTTTCGCTAGTTTGTCTACCTTTTCGTTTCCCTCATTTCCCCCATGGCTCAAAATTGTGAAAAGTTCAATTTTGTATCTATTTTGATCAGGAGCCAAAATCAATTTTGTAATTAATTCGATTCTTTTCAATGCTTCCCAGGGCACTCAAAGTATCGGTAAAAATAACAGTAAAGCATTTTCATAAGCAATTAACATTTTAATCGCTGTAATAATAGCATATGCTTTAGAACTGAAAACAGTTACATCGATTGGAAGAGAATCACTGACTTCAAGGTTATTATTTGGGCGAAAGACATCTGTGTTACTTAGAGTGGAGACTGGCTGACTGAACCGTCAGTGTGAAACTCATTATGACATAAGAAATTATTCTTGAAAAATGTATCAAAACTGAGGTGCATTCAACGACAAAGCCAATTCGAATTTCATATAATTATTATTTTACTAGCTGAACTTCGTTTCGCGACAATATTCCCGAATTTCCGTATTCCCGTGTAAACGTGTTCCCGTATTCCCGTGTTCTCGCATTCTCGCGTTCAAAAACCATTCTCAGGTTATTACGAATATATTGTCTGAACGTGCTCTGAATGTGTTCCCTTATTCCCGTCTTCCCATTTTCCCGCATTCCTGTATTTAAAAACCATTTCCCTGTTAAGACGAATATACGTATTCTCGCATTCCTGTGTTCCAGAATTCCTGTGTTTTAAACCCATTCTCGTGTTATAGCGAATATATGATCTGAATGTGGTGGCTGAATGGTTTGTCCGAAATTTTTGCCGTCTTCAAAAACCATTGCCGTGTTCAAAAACCATTCCCATGTTATGACGAATAAATGGTCTGAATATGATCAGAATATGTGTTCCCGTATTTCCGTTATTCCCGTATTCCCGTTTTTTCACATTTTTATATCTATAAACCAACCTCGTGTTATAGCGAATATTCAGTGTGAATTTGGTCGCTGTAGCTCTAATGGTTTGTCCGGAAAACGGTGACGCACACAAAATGGAGTTAGATTTTTAGTATATAGATAGTGTCTAAAAATTTCGATTGTAGCAGGGCACCTCGTTGCATGTGCTAATGTTATTGAATAATTCCGAGCACCCAGAGTATGCTGATAATAAAACACGAAAAGGTTTTATAAAATATTTAGGGTAATTGAATGAGGAAATCGAACTCTTGGTAAAAAAAAAGGAGGATTTTAGGATTTTAAATATTTTTGTACTAAGAATTTAGACCAATCTAAACAAATAGGAGCTCCATATTCAGTGAGTTATTAAATGATTTGTATAAAATTATTAAGATCTTTTGGTCGGCTCCCCAACAGAACTGTAATGATCAATTTGAGTATATTTACGCGCTTTTCGCATACAACAGAAATGTACTCGACATGGTATTTGAAGGATAACTTTGAGCCTAACCTTATCTTTAGATATTTATATTTATTAAGAACCTTAATTCTGGTATTAAAGAAAATATGGAACTGTGAGAGGAGTTTTCTATTAGAGAAGATAACCACAGCACATTTATTAATTGAAAAATCAAATCCAAGGAGTCCTAATTCTGTAGCTACATTATAGAGAGTAATCTGGAGATGACTACGTACTACCTCCATGTCATTACCTATGAATGAAATAGACAAATTATCAGCATATTTAAGAACATTGGAATAAAGTGGAATTACATTGTCTAGTTGGCCAGTATAAACATTTACTACGACGGATGATAAAACTGATCCTTGAGGAAGATCCTTCCACGAATATCTTGCCTTAAAGAAACTTTTGATGATTTCTTTTAAGACACTAATTTATATATGCAATCTGGAATTACATTACCATAGGCCTGTTTCATATCTATAAACAGAGAAGCACATAGTCCTTTGTTGATTACAGCTGTTTTTGCTTAAACAATCCAGTTTAAGCAAAAACAGCTGTAGTCAACAAGTCAACAAGGGTTTTCTTCTCCACAATTAATAATGTTTCGGTTCTCATGTATATGACGTCAGGTAGATGTCAAAACGTTTAGTATTGTATAAATGAAAGGTGATCTAGAACTCAATATTTTATTGAACTATTCTCATATTTACTGTTACACCACATAATTATTACAGGATGTCTTACATTCAGTTTTGTTAGACGGATGTAATAGTTCTTTCGCTATGCTGTTCGGAAAGGGAAATAAAATGTCCAGAACACCTGCACCTTAAAGTACATTCTTTACGTTGGAATTTAACGTGTCCCATTTAAGTCTGCGTCTTTTAACCTTCCGCGATGTAGGATGTGAGAATATGCACATTTTATAAAATGTGAATTTCCGCACCATGAACTTTTCAAACTTTGACTCCAAACTTTTCATAGCACAAATGAGTTCTCTCGTTTTTCGTTCGTTGTCTGCTATTAGATCGCATCTACGTATGTATTATTTAAGTGAGACGTATCTTTTAAGTTCATGGTTTTGTTTACAGTTATTCAAGTAGTTTTATATTTTGAAAATGTAATGAACTTATAAACAATTAAGTACCAAAATATACCAATTACAGACTAGATGAGTGAACAGACTTATAGACGATAATATATTTCGGTCCGTGCCATCAATTACAGAAATAAGTCGAATACGTATCTACGTATCTAAGCTAATAAGTACGTCAAAGTACGAATCAAGTACGTGCCGTCAAAATTAACTGCTCAGAGACTGGGTAGGTTAATTAATTTACAACACTATCCAACATGACAATAACAATAAGAACAAAAACATAACATGAAAAGGTTTTTTTTATTAATTATAGAGGTTATAAATAAATTATAGAGTAATAATTGTAAGCAGGGTGTAAATAATAGAATTTAGTTCAATGTTAACAAGTATATTATCAGGCTTTATATGTGCTATATGATGTATATACGACTGAACAGCTTTAAATATTTTAATTTACATTTATTTTCCGGAAATTGGCTACCAGAAAAGAGTCATATCCAATTTGACTAGGATTTCCAATCGTGTCTCTTTGGTCGGAGTTCAATGGGCAGGTTTAATGCTAATTTGTGATACTAAATTGTCTTTCAACTCCAGCCTAATAAGATTTGTTGACTTTTCCTCACCTATCGCTTCCATGATTCTCATTTATTATATTGCAAGGGTTTCAATAGCATGGTGTTTACCAACCAGGGCGGGAAATGACACTTTGGACTTACGTAATCGGATTCTGGAGAGTGATACCTAACTCATTTATAAGTCGGTCGCGTTAACACCTTATTTGAAGTTGTTCTCTAAACTACTGTCTCATCGATACGCTCCAAAATATTATCAACCACTGGTCCCTCTCACTCTTTTAATAGACAGGTTC
>WYDF02105779.1:0-10509 GCA_009867245.2 Adranes taylori
CAAACTGGTAACTCATTTACGTTTAAAAACAGTTTAAAAAACTAGCAACCTATGGATTTGATACGGTATTATGTTTATGTTTATTATATCTTGGCTAGTAAATATTTATGACTAAGTTCATTTTTAATTAATTCATCAAGGCGTAAATTTTGGCCTCGTATCTGAAATATAAATAATTGTTCCAATAAAACATCATTTCTCTTTATTGCGTCCGCTATATTTCGGAAGCAATCCAATGTAAACGTCCGGCAATCTAGTGCAGGCCCGGAGCATTGATTTTCCGATGAGGAAAAATCATATTGCGAAGATTTCCTTTATCGTGCGTGTGTTAGTATTCTACAAGCGGGCCAGCTTTCAGCTATAAATCGTCAGAGGACTTAGGGATTTTCTTTATTGTCTCATGTCTTAGTAATATCTTTTATGGATTATTAAACGCTTATATATCCGGACACACTGTTGCATTGTTTATTTTCTACACTTTCAGTTTTATATTCCTGTCTAGCTAAGTTCTCATAAAAGTTCTAAAATATATTTCCATGTAAACATTTAAAAATGAGGAAAAATAAAATATATCATATAGATTTTTATTGCTGTTATTCACATTTAGATTATTATTACAATATATAAATTTCTTTTTAAATTTCGTGGGTTTTATGGAAAATATTTTGAATATCTAATACAATGACATCTATCAATTCTAATTTGTTTTGATACAATTGATTTGAATTGCGCTAATGTACGAAAATATACGAACGAGCACCACATAGCCGCTGATTTGTTTACAAATTTATTTGCACGTGTATTACTATCTATTTACGTCAATCTATTTATGTACGATTATGATCGACATAATGTGAACCGTTGCTTAATGGGTCCGTCGCTTCCAAATTTATTACGATTATAATATTATCATATAATCAAGATGCGTTATCTCTCGCAGAATGAAAAGTACTACGAGAAAGCTACGACGTAGAACTCTGCATTACCAGCATACGTTTGACATTTCGCACTAATATAAATAAACATAACCTCAAACAAAAGCATCAAATGTTTGTTTACATTCACGACTTCATGCCTAGCTGCTATTAAAAATTACGAGCATTTATCGAAAGCAAGTACAAATACTAAATAGATTCACTTTTGATTTATTTCAAGAACTTTGAAAACATCTAACATCCATGGGGTGGGGTGGTGGTGGAAACGTCAATAAAGTTTTCCTTTATTTATTAAAGAAGTATGCACGAATATTGATTAAATGAAAAGGCCACGAATTGACTCAAAATATGAAAATCGAGAAAATCAAACTTCAATGGCAGCACATGAAATTGAACTTATAAATATTCAATATGCAAATCGGGTTATGTTTGTAAATTTAATTCACATTTTCCCTCATTATATCTACTTCTATCCAACGTAACGTGCGCGTATATCTACCGTCTCGTTTCGAGCAATGCACACCAAACCACTCCACAATCGTCATTCAGGCATTCGTCAAAAAACGCGAGCGATACCAATTTCACAATTTCATACACCTGCTAATGACTTGCTATCATATTCTGATAATGGACTTTAATTAATTTTCTCATGACCCTCTTTCCCGTAAAGCTTTTTAATTTGATTGTATTATCCGACGCAATTTTCAATATCTAATCCGAATACTACTCATATATGACGATATTGCATTATTATATTATAACAGTTCCAAGGCTTTCATATTCAGCAGGAAATTAAAAGAGTGTAAATAATTAAATATCTCTTCTAATTTACATTACTCCTCTACGATCATAGTGTAACGAGGCAAATTGTCTAAATTATTACTTAAGTTAGAATTTCAGTATATGAAACGCAGAATGTTTCCGGTCGGACAAAAACAAAACGATGACGTAAATTATACAAATTCTGTGTAGCACATAAACCTTGTACCATTCTTGTGTGGTTATAGCCTTGTGAGCCCGCGCTGAATCTTATTAAAACGTCCATTCATCAATGCTGAAATGTTGCTGGGCCCACGAAAGTACTTATTTAAGTTAGAATTTCAGTATATGAAACGAAGAAGAGACAGTATGTTTCCATTCGGACAAAAACAAAGCGATGACGTAAATTATATAAATTATGTGTAGCAGAGGCGGATTGGTCATAAGCAAACGATAGCACAGCGTGCTGTTACCAGTGCATATGTGAATAAATAATGACATAAATGGTCGTAAATCAATAATAGGTGATTGCGTACCGTATGCGCAAGGGGTCTTAGTATTTATGAAAAATGCAGACCTGATTCAATATGAATCCATAATAGCCGAAAATAAATTCGAGAAGTAGAAGAAACGTACTGTAAATCATAGCCAATTACTACAATTAGGAGAAATGTAGTGAGAGTAATCGATATAACTTACGTAGGAAAATTAGCTAGCAAAACAAAGTTTAAAAGCTTCACACACTCCATAGAGATAAAATTTTATAGTTAAAAGGTTTGTACTTTATTTCAAATTAAACCATGCATAAATTGAAACGTTCAATAAGTGACTTATGAGTTTTTGAGCTCTACTGTGTTTTTTCTAAACAATTTTTTTCTTGTTCAAAAAATTAAAAGGCTCCATTTTTCGGTGGAAGTACGTATGAATGTTCAAGTATTTCTCCTTCCCTGTGGGACTGATCTGGATGAAATTTGGTAGACAGCTGTAGACGATGAATCCGCAGAACGGTTTTTTTGTCATTTTTTTTAAATAAATCTAAAATGGCGGACAGGGGCCATTTGTTTGTTCAGAAATTTCGTATTTAAACTAGGAGGCTGAAATTTTGCACACAAATAGCACACAGTATTATGCGTCGAATAAAAATGCGTCCCATGTTGCCAAATTGTATAGGAAGCGGTGTTGCCACGATTGAAGTTTGACAAACTTTTTGAAATATGTTAGGAACGATAAAAGATAGGATATTTGAATAAGATAGGACATAAAGGCCCTTAGATTTTATTTGAAACATTTTTTCTAAAATCACAATTTAACATATTTACAGGGTGTTTTATGTTTTGATAACTTTTGCGGTCCATTTTCTCAAAAACTGAAAGAAGGATCATGATGAAATTTCTTGTATCGAACAATCCTTTAATATTTAAGGAATAAAGCGAGTTTAAAAACATCGCACATCAGCGTAATTTGAACTTGAAAAAAAGTGTAGTACCCTAAAAATGTCGGTTCCTATGAAAGTTGGAAAAATGAAAGTTAGGGAGCGCATGTAAGTCCAAGGGACCTCAATTTTACCGAAACTGAATATACTTAACCGATTTTATTTTAAGCAATAAAATTGTACTAAAAACTTATGACCCTTAATAACTTAAAATTTGGCAACTTGTCACGGCAACCGACATTCAAACAATCATACATGTATATCAAACATGTAAGGCCTACATAATATCTCACATATGCAAAGTTACAAGAAAAATTATTTTACTTTGTATGAGACATATAAACTGCTTTCGCAATTGAATAAATGTTGGTATCAGTGGCGGGTGCACATTATAATTTTGGGAGGGGTTCAAAATGATCACTTTATTGAGAAATTCAATTTAAAAATTAGAAGGCTGAAATTTCGCTCGCATATACTATATTGTATTATGCGTTGAATGAAAGTAGTGCAAATGATATAGAGCACGACGACGGTATAGAGCACGAGCACGACGAGCACGATTTTTTCGTTCACATTTTTTTCTAAAATTACAAACTAACATATATACAGGGTATATTTTGTTTAGTAAACTTTGCGATCGATTTACTTAAGACCGGCTATTGAACTACATTAAATATCTCGGTACCTATGATAGTTGGGGAACAAGTGTAAGACCCAGAGATCTCAATTTTACGCAAACCTTACACGAAGAAAAAGTGGAAAGCGGAAAATTTCGTAAGACCAAGGAAATTAGCCGAAAAGAGAGTCAAGAGGGGTCGTAGGCGATGCGAAACCGGACAGCACGGCTATCCGCGCCGTAGACAAATACGGGGACCGGGAGATTCATGGGTAGGCGATTTATAGGTTAGACAATGTTGTTTAGTTTACCCTAAACACTATAGTGGTAATTGAATTAATAGACGACTTAAAAGTTGACAGTCAAAACTAAAAGGTTCAACTTTTGTTTTATGTAAGATATAACAAAACATAGGAGTATATATATAGATATAAGATTGGGTGGCGACTACGTCCTCTATTTTTTCTAATTCCTATCCACGTGATTAATGTAAATCCTGTCAGGTATGTTTTCTTTACATATACTTATACGGTACGCACAGTACCCTTTCAGTTACAATTGACCGATTACCAATCAGATCTCTTTACCCATGCATAAACTGACAACGGCGTCACTACAACCCACTCACAACGCTTGCTGCATGGATCCATGGCACCGTCTGTGTGTAGAAAAATTTGTTTAATCTTAATTAGATGCAATAAAGTTTATAAAACGATAAATTATCTGTTATACATTTTAATTGTGAGCCTATTTTACGGTAAAACTGACCGTAACTGAGCGCATTGTTTCCATGCTTTTAAACTATATTCCATTCTCTGAATACTTAAGTAAGAGCAACATTTCACAAAATCTGGCCATCCTGAATTATTTCAATGACAAAAAAATTAAGCGTTCAACATTATCTACCATAGAACTAAATTAGAACTAAGACAAATTTCTTCGTTACACTCGCCACGGCCCCGGTAAAATTTCCCCTCAAATTAAAAAAAAACATATTACTACCTAATAAAAAACCTAATTACTACAAATAATTCTATTTACAAACCTAATGTATGTTCCATATGGTATTGTATGTTATAATTAATCACTGTGGCTCATCGATTGCAGGTTTTCTATTATTTATTTTAGCTATATGTTCGATATACAACATTTTACGATGAATCTAGTATAAGGAATTTCATGGTAGTCGTTGGTTTTCAATCTTCCAAATTTAAATACTAATCAAGAAAACAATAAGGAAGTGTATCTAGTTTTAGATCATTACGTTGTAAACTATATTACAATGTACAAATTTTGAAAATAATAAAAAATTATTTTTTTTGATTAACAAAATGTATACAAGTTAAATATGTGAGGAGCCATATTTATTTTTCAAACGTACAATTTATGTCGTACCATTTTTTCATAGCTGTTTCAGTATGTTATAAAATTTTATAACGGATATAAAACCTTTGGAAACTTCATGTTCTTTCAAGTAAATGTACCAACCAGTATATCAAGTATATGAAGTAAATATCACCAGTGATGTTCAAAAGGCATGTTTATAATTATTAATAAAATCATATTGTATTACCTCATTCAACAAACCTTTCTTTTTCGCCACATGCGGTCCTTTTTCTAGATATCATAACGATGCAATAAGTTCGCATAATACTCGCTGTTGATTGTTTCTCCGTTCTGAATATAATCAGTGAAAATTATCCCACGCACAACCCACAAAAACCTAACGCCATGACCTTGCTGCAGATCTTCGCCTTCTTTGGAGTCTTTTCTCCCCTTTCACACCATTGCTCCTTAGCCTCAGGTATAAAGAGATGGACGCACGTCTGATCCGCGTTTATAAGTCGACGCAAAACTTGCCTTTATTGCAGTGGGCAAAAACTCATTTGTTGCGCCATGTTTCACAAATCCTAGCTTCCAAAAGCGACCAACCTGCAGTTGAGAGGAAAATAAAATTTGTACCACTATTGTGTAGTTATAGCCTTATGCGCCAGCGCTGAATCTTATAAAAACGTCCATTCATCATTGCTTAAATGTTGTTGGCTCCACGAAAGTACACCTAAAATAAACGGATGTCGTGGTGTTGGTGCTAATTCCACCCCACACGATAACCTACTGCGGATTTGGGCGATGTTGGATGATTGCCGAATCTCTTGAACATCAGCGAACCAAATCACTCGTTTCAGCATTCCTGCGCTTGGTCCACGGTGAACAACATATTGTTGATGAAGAGGTTTCGCTTCAACGTCTAAACCGAAACCCGAAGCTGGAGTTGGCGGCTTCGTTAGAATCGAGTATGTTCACGTTAGGAGCTGCAATTTTTTAGCTTGTATATACTCTACATTCGGCTATCGTAGATATGTTATTAAGCGAATTATTAAGTGTGACAAAATTGCTTTGAACTTGAATGAGCATGAATCAGGGCTTCGCTAAATTGATAAGTTTATAAAAATATTTGTCTATCCATCTGAGTTTCTGGCGTGCACTTAAACCATTTATTGTCCACTGAAAGCTATATTCACTTTATTTGTCCAATTTCCCAAACAATAGTACCACCACTATTACAAATTCACGTCGCAAAAATATAATTTATATACATGCAGAGCCCATCAAGCTAAAATCAACTTGAACAATAATATCAGGTTAGGAATCACTGATCTAATTGAAATACAAGAACATAAAATAAAATAGTTATTCCTTGAACCTTATTTTTAAGTCGTGTGTGCAGATGTGTAGAAATCAATCCTACATAGAGATATATACATTGAAATATTTAACAGTCATAAAGTTAGAAACATAAAAGTTATTACAATTTAATATACGCTACATGCGTTTACAGACAATTAACTAAGAAGATTACTTGAAAGAAAGTTAGGTAATATACTGAATACAGTATATTACTAGTTTTATTAACATCTAATTTGATTAAATTTGTATACTCATTCCCAGTGACAGCCAACGAAAAAAGAATTGGTTAGGTGCTAAATAATTTATTTATTTTATTTTATGATATTATAATATTATTTTTTGTTTTATTTATATAATAATTCAGATCAGTTGGAGTGTTTTTGCTATGTTACTACCATGTGTAGTATAATTGTTAAGATTGTGACTATAGTTTCATCCATTTCGGGCTATCTTCAGACATACAGACTAGGTGTCGTAGGATTCATGTAGGAAGATGGCGAGAAAGGGTTGAAACTATAGTCACAATTTTAAGAATTGTGCTGTACGTGGTAGTACCGAAGTAAAAACACTTCTAATTGATCTCATCATGGATTACCACAAAGTAACGCTTGACTCAATCAATCTATTGATATAATAATTTCCTAATCATACTTCTTGTTGTACCTTTTTCTTCTTGTTGTACGAATTTATTACGGGTCATATTATAAGGGGGAAATTTTTCCCTCGTTCTAATTTAGTTCTATGATAGATAGCTTGATCCTTTATGCCATTTAAATAACTCAGGATGGCATTTAAATAACTCAAATAAGGCAGTCGGACAGTTTCACCATAAATAAGTTTTACAATTAAAATGTAGTTATAATCATTTATCGTTGATTAAACTTTATTGTATCTAATTAAACCTTGAACAAATTCATTTACCTAATATACCGCTACCAACCGACAGGCCGCGCCTAGTCGGTTGGTAGGATTAACGCCGGGGTGCTAGGCAAAATTTAGCGCTCCTAAGTAGCTCCAAATTTAAGTACAATTAGTATTTCAATATTAGAAAAACAGTGGAATCTTACGGTTTATGAATGGTAACCTCACCATATCTTATTCGGAGTCGGAACTAAAGATTCAGATTTAATGGACTAGGAGTCAAAACTGGAACTACATAATGGAAATAGTGTGACTCTGGTGTATGACCTATTTCAAGTCAGCTCTCTGACCTTGGAGCTGCTATAATTGACACGTATGCTTTATATAGCATTGTCATCGGGTTAACATACACAATGTAAATTAATTCGATCAATAAATTAATATAGTAAGTAATACTAATATAGTATAAATTGACCACTCCAATTTAATTCAATTCTTGAAATATAATTTAACAAATCAACAAATTAATTTAATAACCACTAATTAACAAATAATATGAATATAAATTGGTAAATAAAAATTTAATCCGCTTAAAAAATATATCTGGGGCCGAAACATCAAATAAATGACAACCCGCATAGACAAGGATACTCAAACGTACCGACCTTACGCTACAGACAAACGTCAAAGTATACCGCCATATATGATGTTAAGCCGCTTACTATACGGAAGCTTTATTCATAAAAGGAAGCTTTATTGAAGAGTTTTTAACGCTTATTTCACCCACTATATCCTGATTGATAGACTTGGCAAGGGTTAATTCGGAGTATGGTTAGAAATTCGTTGATCTAATTCATATAATAAAGTACTCAAACACAAAATAGATCGCAATAACAGAGTTAAAATTATTTGGTTTATTGTTCTTTAATATTTATAACTTCAAATATATGCTTCTATTCGCGATTTTAATTTACTGACAATGTATATCTTCTATTTATAATGAAAAATTGTTAGGATACCATATTCTATTAGCAAAAATAGCAAGTAAAGAAGCGAGCTAAAGATATTTTGATTGATATTATGATATTGATGATATTAATTTGTTCTTTAGATCGGATTTAAGCTTCTCTTCTGCTTCTCCAGGACGTTGGCAGAATTAAATGGTTGAATGATGAATGTTTAACGAAAATATTGTAGGTTGAACCAGCCAGTTAACATGACGAAGATATATAAATGGTGTAAGATATATTGTGAAGATACGATGTAATTGCAAAGCATAAAGTCGCTCGTGCTTCAAATTCTGTAATAGCATATGTAGTAAACCTTCTGACTTTCACTGTAAATAAAGATGGAGGGGTATACCGTCAATGAATCCTTTTAATGGATCCTTAAAAAGCCAAATTTAAGGCCAATTAGTATTTTTACTCAATTAGTGACCGATGTAGCATGGTAGTAGCAAAAAGCACACAGGTGCCGAGACGGGTTAGCTAGGGGGGACTAAGCAAGCAATAAAACACACCGCCCTCACTGAAAAAAATAGTTGGTAATAAGAAATTTTAAGTTGTAGTGTGGATCTCTCTCAGTCAGCGTTTTGAAAATAAAATCATGAATTAAATTAAATTATAATTAAATCAAAATAAAATCTTGATTAATTAACAAATAAAATCACCTTCAGTAGTTAGGTATGGAAAATCGTAGTGTCCAGTAGTTATTAACAAATGACGAATTCTTTCGCGTTCAGTTCTTTATACAAAATAAATTAAATTAAATTATACTAACGGTGTGTAGTTTAAAATAAGTTTGTGGTGGTAGGACCGACAAAACCTATAAGTAAAATAATTTTATTGGGGAATTTATTTGACGAAAATTGAACGCCAAATAGTTTATTAATCAATTTGTAAATAGTAATTGAATACAAATATTATTTAGTATTGTCTTGAGGCATTATTTATTCTGAATGTAGAATAATTATTGTTTATTCGCATGTAACATTAACCAAATCATTATTACTACAGTTAGTTGAATTTATGTATCTGTTTTATTCAAACAGCCTTGACTAAGAAATACGATTCGTAGATGTTTGGGCTGTGCAGCACTGTTTGTAATTTAATTATAATATTTCATTGAGTGAGTCTAATAAAATTCAATATAGGCCTGGCGACGTTAACAATTACTAGGTCTTGTGTTTTATTGGGGTATAGGGAAACTGGGGATTATAACGTCATTTCGTAGTAGGTCACTTTAAATGGGTATTAACGTGAATAGCCTTTTGTAGTTATGGTACGAGAAGATCCAGTAGAGTAGGAAGGAATTGCTGGGTACCCCATTGAAAGATTCTCTCTTGCCAGTCTTGTTAAAAGCAAAATCGAAAGTGACAATATTATTCTTGATTTCCCCATTAAATGAATTGTTATGGCGACTTGTTGGAATAAATTTGTGGTAATATGAAATTTCTGTTGGAAGAAGAAATATGGCATAAGGCAGCTGAGCATTAGTGGGAAAAAAATGGCACATGATTCATCTGAAGTTACGGAATTTCAGTCGAAAATGGAAGAAATCGATTTCAAGGAAGGATTGACCTCAGATCAAATTTTCAACTCAGACGAAACTGGTCTTAACTTTAGAATCCTACCTTCAAGAACCTTAGCAGCAAAGTCCGAAAAACCTGCTCCTAGATTTAAAAACAGTAAAGAGACAGTGACAATTCTGGCTGCCTGCAATGCTCCTGATTCTTAGAAACAAAAGCTGCTGCTTATTGGAAAGGCTAAAAACCCCAGAGCCTTTAAAAATATCAAAAACAGCTGTCTGCCAACAATGTACTGCAACTAAGGAAGTGCGTGGATGGAAAGCACGATTTTTAGTGACTACACGAAAAATTGACACGAATAATTTGTTCCTGTTAGTCAAGCATTAAAAAAAATAAGCTCCCCAGGAAATTGGAAATTATTTTATTATTGGACAATGCGCCATCTCACCAAGACCTCAAAGAACTATGAAGTGGTGATATTAAAGGTATGTTACTACCCCCTAATGTGACATCGCTTATACAACAACTAGACCAAGGGGTTCTAAAAACGATGAAGAGAAATTAGCGGCGAAGGCTTCTCCAGGTGTTGATTGTAAAATTAGACGGAGGATTGACTGTTAACGAAGCCTTATAACAAGTCACATTAAAAGATGCAGCATACTGGACTGTTTCAGCTTGGGACGAGGTGAAA
>WYDF02105790.1:0-10509 GCA_009867245.2 Adranes taylori
TGGCTTTCTACACCGCTGTACAAACGCCGTTTGTGTGGTATCCACTGCGCCGTTTGCTATCTGAGGCACGGCCAGGCAGCTCCATATGAGTCGATGACCGTGTTCAGTTTTGAGATAGCCAGCTGCCGCCACTCAGTGCTAGTTTTGGTTCGCCCTGGGTATTTGATTTCCCCAGTACCACCCATATCTAGGAGGCATTCCCCTATCCGCCACCTGGGGGAGCGCCCGATGGAGGATTAGCAACCCCACACGGGTTATTGTACCCTACTTAATAGTTTAATATTGGGTAAATTAAAATTTTTGCCATTGGCAACACTAGAGTTTTTGGAAATCTTTGATTTGTTGAGTGAACTGTTTACCTCCAAACTTTCAATTGTGGACGAATCCAGTTACGAGATAAAAACAAGGTAAGTGTCAAAATATTGTCTTTAGTAATCTGTTACCAATGTGTGATAATTGTATTTCCTTATTTTTTTTTGTTTAGACTATATATTTTAAAGTTTTTGTCAACATAACCTAAAAACGCATTTTCAGGGCTACCAAGCCTAGTTTGGACCCAAATAGCCCAGCTATCTAAAAAGATCTTTTTTACTACCAAATCTTTTTAATAAATGTCTTTACTAACATTTTGTATATGTTACTGTTGTAAAATATTATGTTCGTTGTTTTTGTTCCAGTTGCTGATCGCACAATGACGAGAAACTACAAGAGAAAACCAGGTTCGAGAAAGTATGCCGATTACAATGCTGAGATCTTGGGAGCTTGTTTGAAGGACATAAAGTGGAGTAAGAACACAACGAAGTGCAAGGTGCAAGTCAGTATTACAATGTACCTAGAAGCACAATAATAAATAAGCTTAAAACCTATGGGTTACCGGCAAAAAAAAACATGGCCATCCGACAGTCTTTACTCAAGTAGAAGAACAGGCTTTTGAGGCTCCTTCAGACAAGTCGGCTGAATTTGGATTTCCCATAACTGATCTCGATTTGAGATATTCAATAAAATGCTTTCTTCACAAACAGGGGCTTACAGTAAAGAGCTTTAAAAACAATTTTCTGGGTCCCGATTGGGTAGCATCATTTAGAAAACGTCACCCTAGGTCAACGGTGCGGCCATAAAACGAGTACGGCTGCATTGATGAAAAGTAGTCAATGACTATTTTGACAACTTGTCCTTAGTAATGTTCCAAAAGAGAACATTTAGAATTACGATGAAACAAACCTGCGGGATGACCCCGGAGCAAGCAAGATCATTTGTAAAAGGGGGCATAAGTATGTTGAACGCATTATGGAATCACCCAAATCTTGTACCTTCTTGATGTTTTGTGGAAATGGTTCTGGAGAGATGATATCACCCTATGTGGTTTACAAGTCCTCTGGTCGACGGTTTCAGATACAACTAGACAAAAAGTGGCTGGTTCGACGTGGGATGTTCGAAGATTGGTTTATGACCACCTTACATCCTCAGATGAAAAAGCTGCCTGATGTCAAGGTTGTGATAGGTGATAACTTAAGTTCCCATATCAACTTAGAAGTTTTAAATGCTTGCGAGGATATCAATGTAAGGTTTGTGTGTCTGCCACCATACTCTACACACCTCACCCAACCGTTTCATCTGACCTACTATGGCCCCATAAAAAGAGAATGGCGTAAGATATTGACTTTGTGGAAGGAAAAAAAAAACAAGTCAATGACAAGCTTGCCCAAGGATCAATTTCCTAAACTGCTAAAACAGCTGGTTGATTGTTTGTATGTAGAGAAGTAGAAAAACAATATATCTGGATTCGAAAAAACAGGTATCATACCTTTTGACAGAACCAAAGTAGAGACTGTACGCAGGAAACACATTTTTAGTTTCAATGCTATATCACTAGTTCTTGTTTTTAAATGTGGGGCTATTACATTTTTTTTATGTATTTTCACGTTAGTTCCTCATTAATTGCTTTAAATAATTTTTGCGGGTCATTCCATGTCGTCATAATATTTTTCCCTAAGTGATTAGTTTTAGTTTTCTTTATTTCGCTTGTAACTACCACTGTTGTGCCGCATTGACCCCATGTGTTTATGCCATATATGAGATGACTAATAATGAGCGATTTTTTTATTTGTATTCGAAGGTATTCGCTATATTTGTAACACAGCCTTCATAGTACTCCGCTAATTATTGATAACGTGGTTGAAATCATTTGAACGTGATCTGCCCAATTTCGTTATCATAAATTTTTATACTTAAGTATTTTGTAGTGTTATTTCTTTGTTCTTTAAGCGCTAATACAGGACACAGGAGTTCAGGAGTTCAGTTTTTTTAATTTTAAAATTAAGATATTTTGTTCGATTCGTGCCATGGGCGGCCGCAAATTTTGTTTCATGGGGGGGGGGGGGGGGGAAGAAAAAGAAAAAAAATGTAATTGTCACATTTTAATAGAAAAAAATATTATCTAATGTAACAATTATCTAATCTGGTTTTTCCAGATGGGAGAGGGGAGGGGGCTCTTGCACTGTACCCTGACCCTGGGCACTGTATCGGGTCTGCAAAACTTGGAGTGAAACCAAAAACCACGTCTATAACTGTTATTTTTCCCTACCAAATATTACTGGAATCAATCGAAACAACCAGATCAAGTGGACTTACCAGGAATGGCTTCCATTCCATATAGGTGGACTTACCAGGAATGGCTTCCAGGTCCCGAATATTTTCCAAATGTTTGGCGTCTATTTGTTGACAGCTAAACGCGAAGTTTGAAATATGTCCTTCTACACAATGGGATAAATGTGGTTCAATACAAATTGCTCACTCAACGAAAATGATTGAAGAATATAATACCATAGCTTTGGTCTTGGAGAAGATAAAGTATCATGAACATCATTCGGTGATTTGTGTGGACAGAAAATGGTAAACTTTCTCCTTAGTACACCAAATATCTTTGCTTCTTGTACCTCTGGTATAGCAGACAAAACAAACCGCTGGTTAGAAAAAAGTGATCCAAGAGAAAAAACATTGACGTTCAGGAAAAGATTGTGGAAACAAAGAAAATTATCTTTCCTCCACTGCATATTACGCTGGAATTTATGAAACACACCATGCTTTGCAATATATAGGAAAAAAACGTCTCAGTTGAGTATGGAAAAAATTAAAGCGGGAACATTTGACGGCTCACAAATAAGACACCATATTAAGGACCCTGCCTTCGTAAATTCATTTGTTGAAGTTGTCGGAAATTCAGCTGTCTGAGAAAATGGGAAGTTGAAAACTATGTTGAACTGGTTAACGAGATGGTTAACAGATTCAACTCCGTTGGGTGTAACATGAATATTAAGCTTCATTATTTACGCAGCCACAGTTTTCCTGAAGATTTAGGAGACACCAGTGAGGAGCAAAGTACAGATTTCACCCGGATATTAAAACTAAGGAGGACCGCTAGCAAGGAAGATGGGACACGCACATGATGGCAGATTACTGTTAGAGTTTAAAAAGGGACTGTTCCAAAATACGTTAAAGAATGTAACGAAAAAGAAGCTTCCGAAGTGTAGTTACTTCATCGGTCTCATTTTCCTCTATCTTTGTTCATTTTTTCCTTGTATATCTGTATATTTGTGTATAACTGTCTATATAATATCTTTGTATACAATATTTCTATAATATAATAAAAATGCCGTGTTTAGTTTTTTTATTTGATCCATGGATTTCACTGTAAATAGTGTAACTTATCTTTAGCTAAAATGTCATATCTTAGAAATTTACGCTCCTAGACGAAACCTAATGCTGGTCAAATCTTTCATATGAAATCAGCTCTAAATACCCCTGCACCCAAACAAGTGTTGGCCTCCGTAATGGACGTACTTTTTATTTGTATTCGAAGTTTTTCACCATATAGTAGGCATATGTGTAGTCGGAATCTAGGCATATAGTAGAATCCTGTCATTCGCGAAAATTTTGTAGTTTGCATTACTTGTATTATTGTGATTTTGAGAAAATACATCCAGTTTCAATGCTATATCATTAATTATTGTTGTTTAATGTGGGACTATTACATTTTTTAAATGCTTTGGGCATGGATGTACACAGGGAGAGTCAAGTAAAATCCATATAGCGACGTAAATCCCATCTACTAATTCATTTCATTATTTCACTTAATCATTCAGTCACTAATTCACCCACTCGATCTGTTGCTGACATTACCAGACTTGCTGACTCGCACCGCTCCACCCGCGCTTCGTCTCCGCACGCATATTACGCACGATCGCGTAGGTTAGGTTAGGGGTAGCACGAAAATATATAATTATAACACGGGGAGACTCGACGAAAAAAAAGTTGGGAAACTCTGGTTTCGAATCTATGTTTGTCATAAAATATATAAACAGACAATTCATAATTGCTTCAACTCTTTTTTAAGAACTTCAAAATCCTGTTTACTTACAGAAGCATTATGAAGGTAGAAGTTGATTTTTATTCCGATTTTTGTACTTTACTTAAAAATATTTGAATTTTCTTTAACATGACTTGACTTTTTTCTGTATAGTTCTTCATTTTTGGGTTCGGATCCCTACTTCTCTGCCCATCACAGTGCGCTAATATGACAAACAATTCTAACTTTTAGCACATTAATATGAGGTGGTCCAATTTTTGAAACTCAAATTTGTTATCGGCTAAACACTCTCAAACGAAAAAGTCGACAAATGGATAAAAGCAATTTATCAATTTATAATAATCATCAACTAATTAATTCCAAGAAAGAATATCGGTACGAGACATGATTTTAATTCAACAGAACTTAGCTAGAGCAATAACTTAATAATTAACAATTAATAAATAACATAATATAATTAAACGAATAAATTTATGTGGAGTATAACCAGAAAATCTTCAAGTGAACATCAAATGATGCAAAAATGTATATAGGTATATAGTAGAAACAACGGTCGTTCTAACTCTCGCAATATGTATAACGCATATACTTAGATGGTTCATTTTTTGCAGAATAAGAAAAGATATTAGTGTCCAAAAAATGAAATAGTTTTTGATTCTTCCGTACACGTGCGTTCATTTGGGACATCGTTTTTCAAAATTCGATGCAAGTGTTTCAAACATTTTATTTACACATAGACGTGAACGAAATAAAAATGTGCACGTATGTGTATACTAAATGCCAATTTCGAGGAGAGATTTTTCTTATCTCGTAACTACCGTTCTTAATGGCTTACTAGTTCCAACTGATGATGTTTTTTATGGCTGGCCTAGCTCAGCACCAGCCAGGTGCATTTTCAGTTTTGGGCTGGTTGTTTTCGAGCGAGTATTTCGTACGTTTCAACTAATATACTTTTCTTTAAATGATCAGATCTAAATATCTTTTACACAGCGAGCACTATTCGCAGTATTAAGTATGGTTTGCTCAAGTAAGGGCCAACAACAACGTCGCTTATTTTATTTAAAATTAAATAAATATTCAACCAAGTCAGTAATAAATTCTCTAAGCATCAGATCAGGTATATATCTATGTTCCATTTTTTATTTTCGGTCGAATATTTCGTCATCTCATCTTCATATCTATTTCTTTGCACTCACTCATACACATTTTGTAAACTCTTTTCTGCAATCAACGTCTTCGATGCGAAAGCGAGGAGGTCAACGTCAGAGGAAGATGGAGGCCAACCGTTAAACGCAGCGAGACAACGACGATGACATAAACCGAACCCTAGAGAGGCCCATCAAGCAACGTCGCCCACAAACGTCGCCCTCTATCTGTTAGATGCAGAAGATCCATTAACTCCATCCGGCGCGCTAGGCCCACCAACAGCTCCGGGAGCTATCCCATTGCCGCCTACCACAGTCAAAGCATGGTTGTACTCCGTCACACGTGAAGACTACCACTGTCGGCTATTCCAGTACATTTTTTGCGACTGTGATTAAAGATTTACGCACTCCTTTATTTGCAATTGAAAACGCAATTTCATCATCTCCGATTCACGTACTAGTTAGAAGAGTCGCCCATCCACATCAACAGCGAACCCCCGCCCGTGAATCTAATCCGATCAGACATTGTCAATGTAGTCAAACGTTCAGAAGATCATTTATAACAAATAACGTTCTATACCTAGTTCGCTAACTTTTGCATTATTATTACATTCAAACGCTATGTCAGGCAGTTAACGAGCGCGAGTAAAAGCATATAATTTTTTTTACTTACGGAAACCATTTTTTGACGCAAGCACAGAAGCAAAAAGAATTAATGCTTGTACCCCTAAATCTGTTGTGTCAATTGCGTATAGCTTAATATTATAATGGGCCGGATTTGAAAAATCAGACCGACTAGATTACATAAATATATAGAGTTTCATGAACGAGTATTATGTGTTATACAAAATTATTATAGTCCGTCAGACGTAAAGATATATCCTATTATATATTTTGACGCCCAACGTAAATGGCATGAAAACCCGCGATGGACCATATTACAAATTATAAATTTAGCGAAAATAATGATAATATTCAAACACCTTTTAATGTTGAAATCTAAATAAATTTAGTTTTTATTTAAATTCTAATTGAAATTTTTATTTGTAGTCACATTCATCCACACCTTTGAAATAATCTACAACTGGATCTGTTAGAATTTCAAATCAATTTGGGTGTATTTTATCATTGTGCACAGTACCGGTGAATTGAGACAATTTTTGGGGGCTTTTCAAGCCTCCTTCGGCGACACTTTTTTTTTTCGATTTGTCATAATTTTATATTGTGACCATACCCTTAGTGCATCCACAGCATAATATATTACTGGGGCACTCATACCCCAATAATATATTTTATTTATTTGTATGTGTCCGGATTCACCATAGAGAACAGGTGAATCGAGACAGTCGTATATTTCTCAGTATTTCCCTACTTAAACGTCTACAGGGGTCAAAAGCGACTTCGATAAATTAAAACACAATATTTTAGGCTTAGAATTTAAGTACTAAAATTAAAATATTTTTTATTCATTGTACCAACTTAAAAACATTTTTTCAACATTCTTTTTTTTTAACTACTATTAAAAAATCTACTTATGGAAATTTGGGTGTTGGATGAAACGTGTATCAGCCCCTTCTTACAGTAGGCGGTGATAATTTTTGAAAAACATCAGAGTGACACATCTTCCACATTGGGGAAAATAAATATTTTCACGCACTTACTCGCTTGTCTCAAAAATGTCCCCACGAATTTTTCTTGATCAATTTCTACAATCTTTCCAATAAAATATTTGACTCCCATATCATACTGAAATTTTATCATCCATCACCCAGTCCTCTTTTTCAAGAAGTTTCTCCTCCACATGGTGGGTTGAAACTGCAAAGTCCTCAGTATGTTGTGGTGATTTTGATAACCGGCTTGGGCTGGCCTCTTCCAGATCTGTCTCACTTACTGAACTTTCATCCTCACTAAGATCTGCCTCAGTGACACTGTGCCAGCAGGCAATTTGAGTCTTTTTTTTTCTTCCCCTATTTAACTCTCCACTCTCTGTCCCATATCGCATTTTCTTCAAAAAAAGTAGTCAAACTGTCTTCAACGTTACGGGAATCTGTATTATCTGCATCCACATCAGAGCTTTCGGGTGGCAACCTCTGTAGCACTTTCTTGGCGTTTAAGGGATATATCCCCGTTTTTTCAAAACCTGATTGTATTACCCTTTCCATATTAGGTTTCATTCATTCTAATGTTTTTTTTCATAAGCATTGGGAAGTATTTTTTGTCAAAAGAAGATGCATTACTGCCTTTACTTTTTGATTTGTGAGTTTCTAGAACTTTCCTCCAGTTCATTTTTAGCGGCCTGAAGAAGGAGATGTCTAACGGCTGCGTAAGATGCGTGGAGTTAGGTGGGAGGAATGCAAAACTTATATCATTCTCTTCTGATAAGAGCACTACCTCAAAGGAGAGATGTGAACGAAATTGTCGACAGTATGGGATTACAACTTTTTGGAACCAATCCAACAAGCATGTGCCATCTATCTACCCACTGTTGCTTCTATTGTTAAAGAATCCTGGTGGACAACCTTTCGTCCACAAGTCATATAAGTGTTTTGATTTATAAATCGTGTAGCAGGGCAGCAAAGTTCCCGAGGCTGCAGCAGAAAACATAACAGATACGAGAGCTTTGCTAGAATTCATTATGAGCTCGGGATACTTGCATCCCCATTTAAATATCATTTTACGCATGCCGGGGTTATCAGATAAAGCGGATTCATCATAATGTATTTGAAGGGTAGGCGGTATATCTTTACTTGTTTCCTCCAGCTCTTTGATATAATTTTTTATTGTAGTTGGGGAAACTTTCGCCCGGCTCCTTTGAATATTTTGGAAAAGCTGCTGGGATAGGTTATCTATGTCTTTTTAGAAAGTTCAATGCCCACTCCACCCAAGCATGTTATCTTTAAATTGTCGGAAGCGCATACCTTCCCTGTTCAAATGATATTTTATGAAGCAACGTAAATCAAATGTGCTTAGTGGATAGCCCCAACTAGAAGACTTTTATATTGAGCACTTTATAGCGTTTCCATGGTCTCAGATATAGCTGTTTGACTACCTTTATTATTTACATTTAAATTGACAGCTAATTTATACTGTTTGAAATACCTGTGCAAAGCAGATTTCGAAACTCCAATTTTTTCCTGAGCTTTTCGTAACGGCATTCCTCTCATTATCGCCTCCATAGCATTTGTTATTTTTACTTTGTTAATAGGTTGAATTGGCTTGCCCAGTGCCCAGTGCGTCCTTTTCGTAATGTCTCGGCATTGCAAATTACAAAAAAAAAATGAAAATACAATTTTAGCGTTGTCCCTATTCACTTCTTTTTGTTAAAAAAATGTACAGTTTTTACAAAAATTTGATTCTTAAGGGTAGAATGAATATATTTTTAATTTAATAAATGTTATTTACTCACCAAAATATGTTTAAAAAAGTGCAGTCAGTTATAAGCCCTGAAATATTATAAAATGTTTGTGACACATAGAACTCGACGACTATTAAAAAAACATGAAACAGTAATCAAAACTTTGCTCTCTCAAATACCCAATCAGAAATGATTATTTGGTTTAAATGGCTCAGCTCTATCTTGGCAGGACCCTTACCAACCAAACTGACAGTGTGTGCAACAAAACAAAACAAAAATTTTGAGCGGTAAATTTACTTTTTTTGGTTTTTGTCCCTATTCACCCCATCATACGGTAAATAAAATAAAAACAATTAGTAATAAATATCTATTTAGGACATAGTCATAAAATAGATAATCGTGTGAGTAAATAAATATAAATAATTTAAAATAATTTATAAACAATATCGACGATAAGTGCTTATTTTATGGAAATATAAATTAAGATTTGTAAAAGACGTTTTTTATTGATAAAACTATAAATAGAATAGAAATCATCCGTTTCTTTTCTATTTACGCCAAAAAACAATTTGTTTAGTACTAAAAGTTGAAGTGAGTTGACTTATTAATACGCGCGAACTAACGAACATACGCCGCATAAAAATTAGATATCAAACATCAAAACGCAATAATGATGAAAAAAACACTTTATCAACTGTGCAATTACTCTGCGACTTGAGGGTCAAAGGAAAGCGCCAATTGCAACATTTGTATACAAAAATATCGGATCTTGCATGCGCAAAACTATAGTAACTGATCCAGTGTGTATTTATCTGTAAGGTAACCACTTTCCATTCAAGAAATTTATCGCACAGGCACTTAGGAATAATTCAATACGAATAGAATCGAATAGAACCATTTTTATACTGAATACCAAAAATACATTAAATATATAAAGGTGATTTGTTCTCGTCCAGTATAATAATTTAAAGTCTTCGGTTATTGGACAATTGCTTTTATTCACTGGATATACACTAGATTTACACTGCGGATCTTTATTCTGACAGATATTCTTTTATTCTATGATTGTTCCAACCGTTCGTTCATTCAATGAAATCTATGCAGTGTCTAAATTTGTTTTAAATAGATTAACTTTGAATTAAGCGTTTGCGGCTGCTTATCTGCAAGTTTGTATTGTCGTTGTCAAACTTCTGCAATGGACTTACATTCTGTGTCTTTATTAACCTCTTCACTTAGTACTTTTATTATTACCAAAATTTATTAAAAGTTTTTATCAGATTGGTATGTGTTTATATAATAATATAAAAATAAGGGCGACTACAGTGGCGATTTTCGTAGTATCCATTCCATCAAAAGGATTTTAGAAATACATAATCGAGAACTAATCATGAAAATGAATATATTTTGTATCTGTACTTTCTATAGTCTTTCTACAGGATCTTAACTAAGAGTGTACATAATAAATTATGTACACTCTTAGTTAAGATCATGTGTGTCACTTAGCAGTTACATATACCTTTTCATATATTGTAACATTGTAACATCTTTTTAACAATCGTACATCCGTTGTCATATATTGTAATGTTGATTCTAGTCCTGATGATGGTTCTAAAACTAGAGAACCGAAACGTCGACTGATATAG
>WYDF02105801.1:0-10508 GCA_009867245.2 Adranes taylori
CCTGCTATTCTTTTTATGTCGTTTGTCCATCGCTCCGGTGGTCTTCCCATTGGCCTTATTTTTGGTGGTCTCCATTGCAGAATGGCTTTGGTCCAACGATCATCAGTCATTCTGGCTATGTGCCCTTTTTATTACAAAATAATAAGGACACACCCGTATTATTATTTATATTCCTTATAGTGTCCTTATTATTATTTATATATATAGAAGTATTTACCTATGAGTGAATAATTGTCACAATTTCAAATGTACTCACCTAAACCCTGGACTAATCTAAACATAACACCACCTATATGGAGATCACCTCGAAGTGCATGCTATATTTATTGCAAGTTTAAGCGTTAAGAAACAGTTCTGATTTTCATGCACGTTTTCAAGCATTGGTAGTGTAATTTTCATTATTTTATTACTAGAATATTGATAGTATATAGCACTGGCTGTCATCCTGTTTATGTATATGTCACTAATAGCAGAGAAGCAACACTGATCATAATGTTTAATAAAATTTGTTGTCTATCTATTTTTAAACAAATTTTGTAATAATAATTTTGTAATTTTTGAAATCCATAAATATTTTGATGTGGGTATTTTTGGAACATGATGTATCACTGAAACAACTATGGTCACCAATATATTTTTTATATAAGTAACAGCAAACAAAGAAAATAACTAAAGCCTCAAAAAATGCATCAGTGGGAACACATTCGCATTTTAACACTTGCATGGCCAAAAATTCAATTCTAAACTGCAATTCTAAGTTACATGTGCAACACAAATGCATGAGTGAGTCTTCTAGTAACTCATTTAAAGAGCCAAACTATAAAAAATTACAAGAAAAGAAATCAGTGGATTGTAAAAATGATGCAAGCAAGACATGCACTGAATTGCACCAGTGACTGGAAAATATATCATGCACCGGTTTGCACTTATCTAGTGTATGATTTGTTCTTGCGTTAAAGGTGTAAACATACTTCGAATAGAAAATTATATTTTTTTCTGAAATAGAAGGTCTTAATAATAGGTGGCGCTGGTTGATGTTGTGCGTATAGAAACTCAACCAATAGGACCCTTCTTCAATCGCAGAAGATGCTTGCCAAAACAGTGTTTGCCTGAACAGCCAAACTTGCGCTTTTTCTTGGACTTGCTTCTCTGTAATAAGCCTCTCCATTACTTGTTCTGATGTAGAAATGTAGTGCTACTTATCACGTGCTACTTATCACGTTTTTCTTATCACGTGTAACAAATGTCTTCAAGAAATCTTCTATGTAGATTTCTATTCCACACATAACAACCCTGACTCCAATCGAATTGAAATTTTTCTGAATCACAGCTCCTTTTTAATGATTTTTGTGCGCTACCTGATACTAAGGATTATGGAAATTTTAAACATCGTTATGCAGCGCTCCCATATAATAATATTACGAACTAGTGTGTTGATATGCCAGAATGCTGACTCCACCCATGTTTGACGTGATCTTGTTTTCCTAATTTATCGCCCCATGCGTTTATATGTATCTAGTACAAAATTCAACCGGTTTATGGTTTTTACACGGGAGAAACTTTTAAGTATTCTTTTTAGCAAAATTGTACTGTGCGCACTCATTTGAATACTATTGTGATTTCTGTTGCCAACAGTTTTTACCACAATTTGTAGAATCTCGAGATTCTCTTTCTCTCTCTCTCTCTCTCTCTCTCTCTCTTGCAATTCAAAATAATGTTTTTACATCTGATTCGTTCTTATACTTGATTTTGATGCTGAATTAAACATAATGACACACTACAATAAACAGACAAAAATTAAAAATTGTTAAACAAGATTCAGTTAAAAATTATAATTTACAAAAGAAAAACTTGATCAGAGCTATATACATATCTATTTTAGTTTGGTGGTCTGAAATCTGATTTACCAAAGAATGTTCAAATTTTAACTTTGGAACCGTGGAAAGGAATGAGTTTCTTACTTCGATTGGAGCATGTATATGAAGCGAAAGAACATGTTAATTATTCGAGTCCAGTAACTGTACATTTAAAGGTAAGATTATTGTTTACCAAATTGTAAACATAATATTAGATTTATTTACGAATTCAAATTTTTTATTCTGACTGATGCACATTTGTTCAGTTTGAAGTTTTCTTCTTTTTTATTGTTTGTAGAGAAACATTTTCAGTATTTATGTAAATTTTTAACTTCCTTATTTAACAGTTGTAGTTATTATATTTTAAGTTGAATCATTGTTACTAATTTCCAATAAAATTTTTCATATGTATGTTTTGGTTATTTGAAAACATAATAGGAGAAACGTTTGGACTGTCGTGGCACTTCAATTTCACTAGCGTTACTTTCTAAAATGCAAAACACAGCATATATATTACCTAGAACAATATAAAATTTTTTTAACTAAAAACTTATTAAATAATAAGGACATGGAATTAGTCGTCCATAAATATTAAGGCATAAAAGGCGCAATCTGCCCATGGAAAATAAAGATATCCTGTTTGAGGCAAATGTTTCAAGCCAATTTAGGTTACATAATGTTCATTACTAATATTACAGAAATCAAGGAGTTGAAAAGGAATAATTTCCTCAGACTGCACGGTTGTTATAAAAATGGACGTATCTGCCACCCCATCTTTTATATACTGAAAATCATAAGGCTTACAATATACAATATAAAGCTAAATTCATTTAGTACTGATCATCGCATTTTAAAACTATTCGCGTAATATAAGATTCAATTCACGCAAATTTTAATTAAAGTAACCATCGATTAGCCCACTAATGCGCTATACGACTTTTAGTATTGCATTTAATAGTTTCCTCGTACTTAAAAAACTTTATGTTTGACTTAATATTGAAATAGTAGACAATATGCATACACAAGCATTTATTTACATGACGACTTCTCAGTGGAGTATGTAGAGGCTAGGTGAATAAAATTTGAACCCCATTCCATTTAAAATCATTTAAAGTCGTTAACAATAAAATTCAAATATTTGGGTTTACTATAAATATGTTTGTTCAGTTTGAGCTCTTCCCAAAATTAAAATATGAACCCATCACTAACAAGCGCATTTATTCAAACCCTCTTCTTGTCGTTTAAAACATTCTCAGTTCTTTCATAAACTTTATGAGTATTTTCGGGTGTTGTTCCCTAATGTTCGCAGCATTTACTGTCATGCTTCTCAACTGTCTAAATCTGCAGCTCGATGCTGCCTTAAATTCACATAAGATGTGTTTTGCCATTTCTGCCATCTGATTGCATAATCGACATGTTGGGTTCTCAACATTACCAACTTTGACTATGGAAATTTAGAGGGCAATGTCCCGATATATAGTCTGTATATATAGAGAGTTTCTATTTGTTGAGACTAAATATTTTGGTGTTTACCTCAGATGTCAGGTCTACAAAGGCCTTTGAATGACTTTGTTCCAGTATTTGATTCTGGCTTCATATTCCGATTGTATTAATATCCGCTTCCTGTGTTCTTTCGTTAGACGACAAGACGGGCTGGGGCCTACTAAATCACTCTTTGTTCCTTTCCTGTCTAGCTTCTCCGCTGTTTCATTACCATCAATCCCACCATAATCTTAAATGGTTATGTTCTGCCAATTTTTTCACGTGCGTCACGTAGTCCCACAGTAGCTTAGACTCACAGATTTTAGCCTGTAATGTCGTCAGCGCTGCTTGACTATCAGTGTCCATATTGATGTTAGCCCCTGTCATGCCATTTTGCATGATTTCTAGAGCACAGTTGTCAGTGCCTACTATTTCAGCCTGTATGATAGAGGTGTGTGTACTCAGTGAAATGACTGTACTACACTTAGGGCCAGAGACGCCAGTCCCATCTCCACCACTATTGACTTTAGAAGCATCTGTACACAATTCCAACGCACCTTTTCCCATATGAAGATCTATTTTCTCAGACGTACCTCGTATGAATGGTAACTACAAATGGTTGTTCAAAGTTTATCTTTAGTGGCATGTCATCCCACCTGCAATCGGTGAGTGGCACCGCCCCTCCCCTCACCCCCGCTCTTTGAGGATTTTTAAATGTCCTGTAAGATTGGCAAGTTTCATTCTTGATCCAGGCTGAAATATAGTCTAAACGAACTGAATTTAATACGTGTCTAACTCTTATCATATTTGGTGATTTCAACCTTCTACAAATTAAATGGACACAAAGCACAATTATGCATAACAACGAGTCTGCTGAATACTTCTACAATTCTTAATTGGACAGCCATTTGCATCAGCTAGTACTAAAAACCAACAAGATGCCTTACACATAAAAATCCCTGAGTACTCGATCTACTATTTACAAATGATAAGGAGTTACAATCAACATTAACATAAATTCGTCCATAGGAAAAAGCGACCACTAAACTATCGAAGCCATCATACGACTTTCTATAAAAAAAGAATTGCAAAATTAAGCGCGCACGCAACTTTAATAAAACCAATAGTGCAAACATATGCAATTACCTAACCAGCACAGAGTTGACAACAAAATTATCCAATGCCCTAACTTTTGCAATGGAAAAATTTATTCCAGAAAAAAACTAAAATCAAACATGTACAAAAACCCTGGTTAAATTCAACCATAGTCAAACTCACGCAGAAGAAAGGAAATTCTGGGGTCGATACAAAGGATTAAAAACAGCTGAAGCATATGAGATGTACAGAGAACTGTGCAACGAAGTCACATCACAAATTAGAGCAGAAAAAAATAAGTACGAAGAGTCAATATTGGAAGACAGGAAGAAGTTGTTCAACTATCTCTCAAACACATTAAGTTCTAAAGTAAGATCAATCTCACTGCGCACGGATCACCACAACGAACCAACCACGGATCGCAAATTAATTGCGGATGAGTTTACCAATCAATTTAACAGTGCTTACTCTCAGGAAACTTAGGGTCTCTTCCCATGTTTACATCGAACTTCTAACTATATCGACTCAATTAACATAGATTCGGATACAGTGCATAAAATATTAAACAATCTGAAGTCAAACTTCACCCCAGGACCAGAGAACATACCTGCAGTGTTACTTAAAAATTGGTCAAGTACAATCTGCTTACCATTTTCTGAAGTCATGACTGGTTCGTTGGTCAGCGGATGGAGAAGTGCCAAAGAATGGAGAAAAGCAACAATTATGCCTATCCACAAGAAAGAGGATAAAGCAAAAGCCGTATATTATAGACCAATTAATCTGACGTCAATGCTCTGCAAATGCATGGAAAACCTAAAAGCTGATGATGTTACCAAATTCCTATTTGAAAACGGTATATTTGGAGATGCTCAGCATGTATTCCTCAATGAACGATCAGCCACAAGTAATCTGCTTTTAGCGCTAGATAAGTACACTGTCAAATTTGACAAAGGCGAGTCCCTGGACGTCATATATCTAGACTTCTATAAATCATTTAATAAAATACCAACCGAAAGATTACTATTTAACCACATTCATTATTGGACGCAAATTTGACTCATACCACTGACATAGGTAAATGTAGTGTTCCGCATATGGATTGCATCATAATAAGCAAAGGAAAATATGGACACCTGTAGACCAAACGGAAATGTATGCTGTAATAGGACTTCTAATAACTGTCGGTGCGTTAAAAGCTAATAGGGAACCAATTAGATTTCTGTGGTGTAAAAATCCCTTATATTGTAGACGAATATATACCGCTGTCACGCAATAGATTTGGTGAAATTCTTTCGTATATGAGATTTAACGATCTTACAAGAGCCGAACGTAGGCAAAATGACAAATTGGCTGCCATCAAAGAAATTTTTGAGATATTTGCTGAGCATTGCAAAGAAAACTATATACCTGATTTTCATCTTACTGTTGATGAGCAACTCGTAGACTTTCCAGGAAAATGTCCTTTTAGGGTATGCATGAAATCAAAACTGGACAAATAAGGCATAAAAATATGGGCAATGACTGACTGCGAAAGAACGTATGCTTGCAATCTTCAAATTTATAAAGCCAAAGAGGGTAATATTCCAGAAAAACAGCAAGGTAAAAGAGTTGTACTTGACTCGGTACAGGGTATTCAGCGAGGTTGTGGAATTACCACAGACATTTTTTTACTAGCGTGCCGTTTTCTAAGGAGCTATTTGTCGCGGTAAACCCTTTGTGAAACCCTTTTCCCTATCGTAGCAGTGAAGTAATAAGTTTTGTATTTGAATTTAACACATATATCACTCTCTGTTCGTATGTAAAGAAATAGAATAATGTTGTAATTTTATTGAGCAGCGTACATGACGACAGTGAAGAAGAAAATGCTATGAATCCCGAAATGATACTTCACTACAATAATACAAAAGGGACAGTGGACACTCTGGACAAATTGGTCAATGAATACAGTGTGACCAAAAGATGGCCATTTGCACTTTTCCAAACTATGATTCATCTAGCTGGTACAAATTCATTTTCACTATGGGAAAAAAAATTCCTGACTGGAAAAAAAAATCAAACGGATCGAAGGAGATTGTTTTTACTTGATCTAGGACTTAACCTAATAAAACCGCATGTAGCGAAAAGATTGCAGGATATCAATGGTATCCCAAAAAGGGTAGTGAATGCTATGAGGCAAATGCTACCTCAAGAAAACGAACTCATCCCGCCAAACCCAGAAAAGTCATTCGGACTTTTCTGGACTCTTCTTTCATTTTTAATCAAATGCCAACTGAAATTGATTAAAAATATTCTGTAAGCAATATTTCTTTGTAATAAAAATATTTTGAATAAAATTTGTGTAACCAATTATTTCCAAGATATTCCAAGATTTCCAAGATATTTTCGATCAGAATTAATGAAAGTCCTAAAAACAAATGTTAAAAAGCGGGGTACAATTTGTACCCCACTTGGTGATATGCGTTTGTTAAAAAGCTTGGTACCCCAAAGGTTAATTTTAATAAAATATAAATATTGCTTACTTATAAAATTTGTTTATATGTTTATCTATAAATTATTACAAATTTTTTCAATATTATAAATTCAAACGTATTTTATAACATTTAAGAAGAGCAAAATAAATTTCATTAATAATCTATAGACTAGAACCTTTCATCAATAGACTAATATGTAATTTCCTTGAATTGTAATATATTTCTTTGTTTACAGAATCTTTTCTCAACATTCGAAATAACACAAATAAAAGAAACATATCTTGGAGCTGATAGGCCTTTAGGCAAATCAATAATGAGTGAAGAAATGGAAACAGATGATACACTTGAAAAACTTGTTGAGCAAAATGAATTATTTTTCTTTCAAAACTCTTCTGCCACCAACTCCTGGTTAGTTGGTAGAGATATATGGAACAAAGATCAGTTTGAATCCAATCATATTAACAGAAATTTTGTGAATGCTGTTTTAAATGAAGTGGATGAAGAAAGTAACTTCGATATAATATTAACACCTATGCAAATTAGAACATTTATTATAGATGTCAAACATAAAACTAAGTTGTAAACCTAAGATTGATCAAATTTATGATTGTATTTGGTGCTAAATTTACATCTAATTATAGTTTTAAGTATTAAATAAATTCAAATGAAAATATATTTTGTGTTTATTTTTATTACAATAATTAGAAAACTTAAGGTATAAATTATTTTTATGCAGAAACTTGATAAGCCCTGATTTCATAAGGAATGGATTTTGTTCTCTATGCGAGTGTGTCTCAACCGGCACACTTAAAATAAGTGTCCATTTGGTACATATTACTTCAATGTGATGTCAGTGCTTAAGAAACACATTATATCCCGTCGGGACTCGAAAGTTGACAAGCAAACCCGCAACACATCCTCATACTGAGGAGTCTTTCTCGCTTCTTGGACTTAATTTCAGTTAATGCCATAAAGCCAAATTTACAGAACCAAGAAAATGCAAATGGCAACAGAGTTTTAACTGCTTTCAAACTGATTAAAGAATAAACTTTCATAATTACAAGCCAGAATTCTTCTAAAGAACGTTGTTTTATATAATGTGTCATTTCGTAAGTCAATTCTCTTCGATCGTCTTCGTTGATCTTAAACGGATTGATCACTCAAATAAATTCGTCAGTGTCAAGTGATGAAAAATTATGTTTAAGACACGACTGAAGTTCACTGAGAGTGTTCAAAAGTTCATTGTTGATTTTCTTCTAATTTTCAGATTCGTTAACAATTGGAAAGCAGTCGAATATTTCTTTCGATATTTTGCTTGTCTATAGGGACAGTTTCTCTTTAAATGACTTCAACAATGAGGAAGATATGATGATATTCTCGGATGGTTCTTGATGGCTCAATCTTGATCCCCAGTTTCAAGGAAAGAAAACAACTTCCGTATGATAAAGTAAGCACTTGTAATCGGAGACTAATGCTTCACAAACTTGTGCCAAGGAGTCGTTACTGGAGTGGTTGAGACTTGAGAAGTTCACTACTTGAATAACTTTAGTCATGATAGAATGGAAATCTGTCGGCAATGATTTGGATCCCGGACTTTCTCTACGAATTATGCAGTGGACGGGGACGTATGGGGATTTTGTTAACCCGCAAGTGTTACAAAACCTTTGTTTTTTCGTTTCATTGAAGGACATCCATCGATGCAAGTGCTAACGCAGTTTCTCCAACTCAAGTTGAAAAGCAAAACGTTCTCGTTAACCATCTGATAAATGTCATCGCCAAAGATGAGCTTTTCCACAAATTTCCGTGCATTCCTTAACTTCAAGTGCTCAAAGTTTTTTCTCAGATGATTTGAAGTGATCGTCAATTTGATCTTGTATGTCTGATGAAATGTCCATGATTGTTCTCGAAATTGTATCATTTGACAAAGGGAATTTCTTTATAACGTATTAATATATTACATATCATTTATTACATATTGGCAAATGCTTAGAACGATTCAGGTTGCATTCGCCATTCCACTTATCTTGTTTTTTGATAGCATATTGGCGAAAGCTTAGGGATCGATTTGCGGGTACTTGCCCTAATTTGTTCAGTGCAGACGCCGTCTAGGCCCCGTCTCCATTGCAATTGAAATAAGTAAATGCTACATCTAGTAGTTGTTGAGAATTCTGAGAGCCCCCCTGCACCGAGCCAGTGTCCCCTTTCTGTGCAGCATGTTTGGCCCAAGTGACATAATTGATTTTCAAGCTAAATGTCTGGCCAAAATGCATGATCGATTTAAAGCTAACTATATGCAATTACGTCCTCATTTGACCACAACCAGATGATTTTAAAATAATTAAACCAGATTAATTGTAATATCCGATTTTAGTCAAATAAAGATTTATTTACTATGTAGGGCAGAAAGATAAAAACAATAATAGTATTGTAATTAACTACCCATTTGACTAAAACCAGATGATCTAAAAGTGATTTAAATAACTAATTGTATCAATAAGCCTACTCATCCAATTTTAATCAAATGAGGCATTATTTGCAATATACGACAAAGAAATAAAACCAATAAATGAAATAATACAAATTTATTTGACGTAGAATAATACATATTTAAATACAATAAAATTAATATATATTTATTTTATTTTTATAACTACCAATCAGTCCTTTTTCAGTAAGTTTCGTGAAACTGACGCGATTGTTCCTTTCTCTCAAATGCAATCTTTTAGAAGTATAATGCTGATTTGTCTTTCACTTCAGTTAGTTTGCGACCGGAAATTCGTTCAACAAGGTTGAGTTCCAAAGCAAACGAACAGGAATTTGTGAATCTTCAGATCCTGTTGTTACGTAATCATATTCGATGTATTCTTCCCATTTATTTCCTAGTCGTTGATTGTGGACATTTTCTGTTTGAGTAGAAGATTTTATTAAAAACTTGTCCAAGTATATTTCTTAAGAAGCATCAAAGGTATACAAACTGATTAATCAGTAAGGTCAAAAAATATTTAAACGAAAACCAACAAAACTTGAATATCCAAAGCAAAAATTCCGTTTAGAGTAGCGCTTAAAATTATTGTCAAAAACACGGCAAATTCAGTTAGCAAAAAAATGACTACAAATTATCGCATTTTGAATAAAATTTAATAAATACCACAATTATTTTATAAAAATACAAAAATTTCAATCATTAAATTTTAGTGATTCAAATGTATCCCAAATTATAGAAACGATTTTTCGAACTTTCATAAATTTAACTTAAGTATTTATCATAAATTTTTAATTTACTACGAATTTCTATATAACAACAGAATTTTGCAGTGGCGTTGCTATGTATTCAGCGCCCTGGAGCAAATAAAAACGATGTGCCCCGTAAAAGGCGGGAGAATTTTTTTTTCATTCAATTAAAACCGACCACTACAAAATATGTAGTGATCGATATTGTCTTAACTTTTTTTATTTATATACTATACATTTTGATATAATTTTTTTTAAATCGTGGTTCCTCGCATGCAAAACGATCAATGTAGAGGGATCATTACAAACTGTTTTTAAAAATCTTTTCTTTCATGATGTTATTTCAATATAATCGTGTCGAATAAAACAATTT
>WYDF02105812.1:0-10508 GCA_009867245.2 Adranes taylori
GCAATCCTTTTATAATTTAAATATGCATAAGTAACATAACTTATTGTCTAGTTTATTATTTATATTAAGTTAAGATTTTGAAACTATTTTAGTTTTTCAAATAACTTCTATGAAATTTATCGAACTCTCTAAAAAAATTGTATGGTTATTTAAAAATATATAACATATGACCGTGGGAAAATATAGGGCAAACAGATTTAAGATACATTTTAAAAGGAAAAACTATTGTCAATGATATGAAATGTGTTATGTGTGTGCTTACGTATTCTTATTGATAATCTATTAGAGTAATAACAAATAAAGATTTTTTAAGTTATTAGGGCCTATATATTTGGAACTGAAAGAGTGAGACCCAACATATATATCATTCATTGCATAGCATAGAGACCAACATGTATAGCAAATTGAAAGGGCTAGAAAAATATAAAAATTATACAGGGTGATACTAAAAAGTTATGAAAATAATTTTGTTGCTTAAAATCAGTCAAGTATATTCAGCTGATCACACTGTTAAACTTGATGCTCCCTGGCATTACATAAGCTCCCCAAATTTTGTTTTCCAACTTTTATAGGAACCGAGATATTCATAGTAGCCGTTTTTCAAGGTCAAATTACCCAACGCTATGAAATTGGAATATTCTAAACTCGCTTAATCACTTAAGTATTAAAGGAACATTCGACACAAGAAATAACAAAAAATTCTTGCATAACTTCGAGAAATTGGACCCTAAAGTGTTAGCAAAACAAAAAACACCTTGTATATATGTTAAATTTTGATTTTGAAAAATATGACGGGCCCTTATGTAGCCTACATAATAAAGTTTATTCGAATATTCTATCTTTTATATTTCCTAAGATATTTGAAAAAGTTTGGTAAGCTTCAAACATGGCAACACCACTTCCTATACAATTATGCAACATGGGACTTTTCTATTGGACGCATAATACAAGGCGCTATATGTATGCAAAATTTCAACCTCCTAGTTTGAATACGAAATTACTGAACAAAAAAAATATCCTCTCCTCCATATTGGATTTATAAAAAAAAATGGTTCTGCGGGCTCATGGTCTACATCCGTGTACCAAATTTAATCCAGATCGGTCCCATACGTTCGTCCGTACATACTAACAGACACCTTCTTTTAATTTTTTGAGCAAGAATTTTTGTAGAAAAAAAACATTTGAAAAACACATATGAAAAATTATATGAAAAATTGTTCCTTATGTTTTCGCCCGCATCTTCATATATTTAAGTACATTTCCTTTTGTATTTAGATACATACTCGTGACCTCTACTAGAGAAAGCTAAAAGCAAACCTATTACTCTGATAATAATCATTATTTACGAAATTACATTATTTAACATATATGAATGATTTGTATGTTTCAACAATAACTATACTGTAGTTAAGTTGTTGGTTTTCATACGTTTCTTACATTATCAGATTTCTATAAAGTTTCATAAAGAGCGTCGCGTAAAAGTTCGTTCATTGATTTATTCGCTTATATCCTATTTGTTTACATTTTCTCCTTTAACCATAAGTAAACTTTTGTAACCTAGTTGTTTTTATCACTAAAACAAGGGAATGAGGCCAACTAAAGACATTAATTGTATCATTTAGATAATCTGTTAGTGAACTTATTTATTTTCATATGACTTTTCTACTAAACGAATTCTAAAAATATACAGAAAACGCTTTGCGTTAAAGATGGTTTATTGATTTATTCACTTCGTCCTATTGGTCTACACATTTTCCTCTAACCCTATTTCAGCTAAACTTAATTTATCTAAAACAATACACCTTTAAAACTGGTGAATTAAACATCTTTAAAACTGAGGAATGAAGCTGTATGGACGAGGAGGAGGGTGGAGATATTTCACTTGAACGAACTAATTCGATTAGCATCGTAAATGTTGCATTATAAATATGCGTTTGCGTTTAGTTGACCGTTTCTTCGTTATGAGGACTGTAGTTGACTATAGATGTCCTTCTTGATATATATAAATAGACACGCTACGTGAAAAGGATGATTGGATCAATAAGTTAAGTGATTTTATAAATTTTAACAAATACGGATATTTTTATGTTTCCAGAGCCACAATAGGCATCTCAAAATTATATTTCCCCTTAGATATAAAGACAAATATATTTAGAATTACTATAAACGCCCAATCTGTTTTCAATTCAAGTATTTCTAGCTCATGATGCTATTCGCGATTTTTAATTGACTAAATATATTGTTCGTAGTTAATTATAAACAAAAATTAGTTAGGACAATTCCATTCCATATTCCATTACAAGAATTAAAGATAAAAATGTAACGGATTAGATGTAATATAATTTGTTCTTTGATCCTGAGGATGGCTATGAGCGAAACATCGCTTACGGCAGGCCAATGTTCGAATATACGGATGCTAATGCTGGTCGGATTAAATTGTTGAATGGTCGTTTGTAACGAAGATAATGAGGGATTGTCCATCCATTTAGAGATATGAAGTACGTTGTGGAAGATACGGAATATATTGCTATGTTATGTAAGTCAATATGCAGGATTTCTAGTCGCTATCGCTGAAGATATAGCGGAATAGGCGGCAATGATGCTCCTCACGGGTGACCTTTCCATCCATCCTTTTCTCGAAGCTGGACATGGCCTTCCTCCTTCCATCCATCCTTTTCTCGGAGCTGGACCTTCCTGGATGGACTCTTGGCGGCGATTTCTTCTTGGTTCCATACCGAAAGCATATTTAATGGGAAGGAATATGAACGTAAATATGAGAAAAAGATTAGAAAATGACGATATGGAAACAGAAAGATTCTGCTGACGTTATTTAGATTCTGATTATTTTTAATCTTAGAGATGACTGTAGATTTTGTTTAAAATATTTTTCCACCTGAGTAGGTACAAGTTGAATGCTGAATTTAATAAAAAACTTTCTATAACGCTACTTTGAACACAACGTGCTCACGGCTGCGATAACACTCGCTGACCGCAGATAGACACGGTCTTTTTATTGCTAATTATAACTCCTGATAGAGCGAGGTTCTCACGTGACATCCGAAAAATACAATTCCGAAATTGCATCTCCTCGATGCTAGATTAAGAGGGCGTTTTTATGGGTATTTTAACGGTGGCACACTATTTAGGTCCGTGCGTGGTGGTAGCGACTCTACGTGACCAAAGGTTCGGGAGGCGTTGACCAATAGAAAATCTCTTTTATCCGTTGGAAATTATAAAGACGAGCATTGAAACGGCTTTCCGCTCTGAAATTCTACGAATCTATGAACTCATGCGCCAATGGGAGCTATCGGTGAAATACGTCACGAAAAATAGAGTCAAAAATCGTTCGTTTTAATAAGAATTTCTCCGAAATGATAAAGTCAATAGCCAATGGGTTCTAGCATTTGCCAATTGCAAAATATATGGGCGAAAGCCGTAAAACTTCTTAGAAATTACCTCGAAATGTAAAGATCTAGAAGATTTGTTTTGGCGATAATTCCCAGTAACAAACTAAAAGGTGTCAGACTTCAACATCGAGAAACCATGAAGTTTCTTTTGCTGCTATTTACGATCGCAAAATGCATGCAAATAGGTGTCATGTTCGTACCGAATAAATCACATTATTCTAATTTGTGGGAACGTAATTTTAATTAGAAAATTAAAAATCTTGTTTCGCCGTTTCGCGGTGTCATCTGACATGAGTGTGTAACTATTTCAATTCAGTTTGACTGCCGTGTCTCAGTCATTTGAGTCTACTATAGTCGCTTAAAAGCGTGTATATTTGTCATTGTACCGATAGGAGACGGTTATGTTAGCAAAAGTTCCAATCTTTGCAATTGATGGCAGGTGATCGGATTTACCAGTTAAATAATTTGTAAATTTACAAAATGTATACAAGCCATCGTTCTTGCACTTGTATGAAATATTAAAGTAGAATTTAAATCTCCTAAGTGCATAATTTAGCACAATAGCTTATACATATTCGCACCGAATAAATCTCATTATTCTAATTTGTGTGAACGTAATTTTAATTGCAACATTGAAAAAATGCAATTTCATACAAGTACAAGAATACATTTTGCTTCTACAGCATCTGTATAGCGTGAAGCCTTATCTATCAAATGCGGCGCGTCCCGTGTCTGTATACAAATTACTCTGGCCATCGCGTTCGTTTGCATAAGTGCTGTTGTCTTGTTTTGCCGGAAAAATTATAGGTATAATAATAGAGCAATGGATCGTCGTGAAAATCACATAAGCGCTGGAAAAAGCGATCCTGAAACTTATCGTTTATTAAAAGAAGTATATGGCAATGAATATTTAGTGGTTAAAGCATTTCCAAGATGGCCGAGAAGACGTTGAAGATGATTCACGCCCAGGTCGCCCTTCCACGTCAAAAACCAATAAAAATATTGAAAAAGTCGGTAATCTGATTCGATCTGACGGTGGTTAATTATTCGTGCGATTGCGGAAACTGTAGGAATTGAGAAAAAATGCTAAGGCAAATTTTACATACCAGTTTGACGATGTAAGAAGTGTGTGCGAAAATGGTGCCTACAATTCTAACGATTGAACAAAAAGAAGCTCGCAAAAATGTTTGTATTGACACATTGAATGTCATTGAAAATACCCCAAACTTCTTGGAAAGAGTAATAAGATATGACGAATCTATGACGGAGCTAAAATAGCTCGAATTAGCAAATCAACATTCAAACCGATGATGATTGTTGTTTTTTTTTTCTGATATTTATGGGATTCTGTACCTTCACTGGATTCCAGAAGATCAAACTATTAAACAGCATTATTGTCTTGAGGTTCTTGCTCAACTCTGCTAAAGAATAAGAAATAAAACGACGTGAATTGTGGAAGAATAAGTCATGTGTTCTCCATCAAGACATCGCGCCGACTCATTTTGCATTATCTGTCAAGACTTTCTAACAAAGTACAACATCACAGTGTTAGAGAATCGCATTAATCGCCTGACCTTGCACCATGCGACTTTTATCTGTTTCCCAAGGTCAAATCTGCGTTAACAGGAACATGATTTCAGTCCGTTGAAGCTGCTAAAGGAAAAGCGGCACACGTCATGAAGGAGCTTACAGAAGAAGAATTCCAGCATTTTTCTATCAATGGAAAATTCGCGTTGTAGAAAATTTTAATGGAGCGTTGTAGAGATAGAGGAGTGGTGTATATTGAAGGTAATAATAACTAATAATGTATAAACACAAAATAAAATGTTTTTCAGCAATATTCTCATTATTTTATAGCCATACCTCGTATATATATATATATATATATATTTGACTTAAGATTGGAGTTAAGATTGGAACCCATAAAGTTTGGTCTCTCACTTACGCAGATGACATCGTATGTATGGTGAGTGACAGTGAGGAAATGAAAGAAATGATTGGGAGGTTGAAAGGATCTATGGATAGAAGGGGTTTAGAAGTGAATGTTGACAAAACGAAAATTATTGTGTGGAAGAAGGGAGGGAGAGATTGCAGAAAAGATGTAATCAAGTTATGTGGATAAGGGGATAGAGTGCATGGAGAAGTTTAAATACTTTGGTGTAACTTTGTCTCAAAATGGTTCATACAAGGAATATGTAGAAATTGTGTCCAAAAAGGCAATGGGGCTGATTGAGAGAATAAGGATGATTTGGGAGAGGAAATATGGGGTTTGTGGGCGGTGGAAGAAAGAGAAAGAATGGAAAGAGTGTTACTTTCCATTCTCACTTGGATCTAAAAAAGAATGTTGGGTTCAGATAGAAACACTACGAACGAGACAGGAGATAAAAATTATAAGTGCTGGATTAATAGAGTGCAAAAATGGTGGAATTTGAGGAAAAGTAATGAGGGAATCAGAAAGGAGCTTGGTGAAAGAAGTATGCATGGAAGGGATGATGAATCTAGGAAGGGGCGGGGGAGAGAACGTATAAACTGAAAGGAGAAAAAAGTTAAATTGGAGGATTGAATGCTCTACGAGTAGGAGGTATGAAAAAATAATTGGTGGTGGGGATATTGTGGGGGAATGTTCTGAAAGGATGCAGGATATTGAGAAGCAAGAGAGGTCTGGCAAAATTAATTAAAGTATGTGTAATTGCAGGTATAGATGGATTATACATGAGGAGAGGATGGCTAGATACTTGAACTCAGGGATGAGCATGGAAGAAAAAATAATAATTGCTCGATTCAGATGTGGAAGTTTTGAAAGTGAGAATAAGTGCTCGATGAATGAAGATAATAGAGCGTGTAGAATATTTACAATAAATGAGGAGAATTAGACCCATTGGATGAATAAATGTGAGGGGATTGAATGGAATGTAGATGAGAAAGCTATAGGGGAAAACTGGATGGTTTGCTTGGGAAAGGAAGGAAAAGGTATCGGGATCAGGAAGAGGATAATTGCTGAGATTACTAAATAGAAATAAATGGTTGAGAGAGTTGAGAATACTGATATTAGTGTGATTAGGAAGTTAGGAAGTAGAATGGGGAGAAGTGTGGGGGAATTCAATAAATCATGGGGTGAAGGGGATGGAGAACAGGACTGTGAAGGACAGTTAGGGGGATGTAGCAGTAATTTACGGAGTAAGAACTTGGCCTTCCCTGATTCCTGGATGTAATCAACATGAGCATTAATTTTAATTGTTCTTTTTTTGTTGTTCGGTTATTGTTAAATATGTGTAGTAACTCCGCGAATTTTATGCCAATATAGGTCTTTTAATTTAATTTAATTGTTTATATATTTGACTTATAAAATTATAAAATTTACTACTGACTTTTAATTTAAATTTCAATTAAAAATAAAATAAGCGAATTGCTACTGGCGTTTACTTCGAGCAAATCAAATTCCAGACTGCGCCATCGCTCACAGTACAAGAAAACAGATCTGATCACTTAATGCGAATTATGCTAATCGAAACGCGCGAAATGCTCTCTCGAAGACAACCAGCACCAGACCCAAAATGTGTCTGAGTAACTCTGGATTAATTATTTCCTTTTGTATGCAATTAGCTGGCAGAACGACTCATCTGGCGTGTCGCCTAAACCGTGACTTTGCATTGCTCGACGGCTCGATGGACGTAGCTTGAGAGTAACTTTTGCTAAAAACCTTAGGAACTTTAGAACTACGACCAATGGGAAAGTATTTTTGATCCGTTGGAAAGTTTTAAAGATTTTTATTGCGTTACTTATCTGTCGCACATCTATGAAAACATAAGTTGTTCCACCAATCAGAGGTCAATGTAAAAAGAAACGCAAAAGAGTTACCCCTTTAAATGTAGAAGCAGTCATTGAGAGTAAATTATATATGGACAACTATTAAATTTACGAATTTTACGGAAGTAATAAGAATAACGAGCAAATGCATCTGTGTGCAAAATTAGCAATTTCGGTGCCAAGCCGCCACATCGTCACTTAAGCTCTTTCCATTTCTTTGGTGTTAAACCTAAACCTTTATTTATCAAATTTATATATTATATTGAATTAAGTTTGATTAATCAATTTATATTATACTAGAGGTTACTTATTTTATTAATTAATTGATTGGGACATGTTATCTGATGGGCATGGGACATGTGGGACATGTATATAACATGGGCATTTACAATGCCTTATTCTGGTGTTCTGAAACCGGCCATTTTTGAAACACCGATAAAGCTGAATTATTTCAAATACCTTTGATAAGTTGGAGTAGTTTTGAATAGACCTTTATAGTAAAATGTTTTACATTTCAATATTAAGTTCATAACAAAAAGTACTTATTAAATTTTTATTAATTAAAATTCAGTTACAAAAACTGACAAGAAAATTATATACATGCTAATTGAAATTTACACAGGACGATAATGTTAGTTATAATATTAAGGCAGGAAATCACTTATACTTATAACGAATTATGTTTTGGTAACGGAATAACTTTTTTGGCCATTTCTACTTCTGTAAGTTATCGAATGATTTTTAATAATGTATTGTGCACAAAATAAGCAGTAAAAATTCTGATTTCTGAAGAAAGCTGTCTAAAATATGTGCTTTGAGTAGGTTATTATTTACCCAGTCTCGAAACTTCTATTTAAAAATGTTCCAATAGGATAAGAAGATTGTTTTGATGCTATCATTGTCTTTGAAATTCCATGTTTCAAAACTGGAATTCTTAGTTATTCATTCGACATAAGAGGACGCCATTAGATGGAAAGTTTTTTCCTCAAGCCCAGAGTCCAGATTTGATATCCGAAGTTCTTCTAGCATTTTGTGAATAGGTATTTATGTTTATCTAATTTTATAGGACATATTCTACCCAGTCTCCAGATATTTGTTTCCACATCAAAACTTATTTTCAATTACCAAAACAGATTTATTGAACTTACTTTTGTACACAAATAAAAAGTTTGCTTTTCAAAAATAAAATGGTGCTAACATTATTCTATATTCTGTAGTTAAGTTCTAGAGCCTGTTTTCATTACATTACTTACTGACCTGCTTTCTGCTTTCTACTTGATTTTTTAAAGAAGAAAGCTTACGTTTGCTCTGCTTAAAGTTAATTTTATGGCCTGTACTATATGAGGTTATTGTTTTTTTATAAAATTCAGCTAGAACTTCCTAATTTTTTAAATTTGCTTAAAATAGATTTCTTGAAGTGTGCGTCGTGCCTAAAATATGCTTCAATATACGAGGATTGTTCGGGAACTACGTCGTGGCTTAACACCGAAATGGCGCGAATTTGCAGGAATCTTCTTTATCATTCTGTAGAATCATCCTTTCCTAGGTTAAATATGACAGTACATAGCGATCTGTCAATTAGTCTGTTTTTGACAGTACGCCAAAGTCAACGTCTTGTGTGAACAATGGAAAAAACTGAGTTAAGAGCAGTAATAAAGTACTTTCATTTGAAAGGTTTAACACCAAACGAAATCAAAGCAGAGCTGGATTCAACATTATTGGAATCCGCTTGTTCATTTTCAATGGTTAAAAACTGGGTTGCCTAATTTAAGCGTGGTCGTAAGAGCACCTCGTATGCCGTAGTCGTAGAACGTGGTCGTACGAGCAAGTGATGGACCTCCTACTAGACGTCCAAAAACTGCTACTGCCCCGGATATGATTGAAAAAGTCCACCGTATGGTCTTGGATGACCGTCGAGTAAAAGTGCGCGAGATTTCAGACATAGTGGGTATCTCAAATGATAATGTGCACAGAATTTTAACTGAACAATTCGAAATGAAAAAATATTCGGCGCGTTAGCTGCCGCGGTTGCTCATCGGAGCAAAAACTGAAATGTTTCAGTGTTTATCTAGAACTTTTGGCACGTTTTCGCCGCAATCCGAAGACGTTTTACATCTTTTCATAACAGTCGATGAAACTTGGGTTCACCATTACACTCCCGAAACCGAAAAACTGTCCAGACAATGGACACACATAGGTACTCCACTAGCAAAGAAGGCAAAAACAGTTTTGTCAGCAGAAAAGGTTTTGGCAACTGTGTTTTGGGATTCTAATGGAATTATTTTCGTCGACTACTTAGAAAAGGGGAAAACAATAAATAGCGAGTATTATGCCTATTTGTTGCAACAATTAAGCGACAAAATCAAAGAGAAATGGCCTCATTTGGCAAAGAAGAAAGTGCTTTTCCATCCGGATAACGTACCTGCCCACAAGTCTGCGATTGCAATAGCCAAAATTAATGAATTGGGATTGGAATTAGTACTTCATTCACCCTATTCCCCAGATTTGGCTCCCATCGATTATCATCTGTTTTCAAATCAGAATGATTCGGCGGTAAGAGATTTTCGTCTGATTCCAAGGTATTCGCTGCTGCAAATAGCTATTTCGGTTACTTGAATTCATCGACCTATAATGAACACATTGCTAATTTGGAATATCGTTGGAATAAGTGTGTTGAGCGAGCAGGAGACTATATTTGTTACGGTGTTACAGAACTTAATAGACTTCATTGTTCGAATCAAAGCAGGATCGCAATGTGTTAACTCCTATACAGCTTTTTATATTTTTTCTGTTTGTAACATAATTTGCTCTTGCATGAGATTCAGGGTGGGGTTAGGAATTCGTTTGATCTTAATTCTTATAATAACGTACTCGTAAGGCGCCTCCTCAGCCAGCAGACGCAGACAGCCAGACTTCGATGACTCAAGACACGCGGCTGAACGTACGCACAGTAGTAGCGTCACCTGGACCGAGAATAGCGCTGGAGGAAAAGAAGATAAGGAGAAGATAGGTAGAGGGATGTTGGGGGAAGTCTGTAGAGGAAAGTAGTGTAAGAGAATAAGTAGAGGGGAGTTTTGATAATAGGGGCGAGCTTTGATAATAGGGGTGTGTAAGGGTAACAGGGATGAGTTGGGGTAAGAAGGATAAGATTGGATAAATCAGACTAATGGGAAAACATAGATAAGTTGAGATAATAGGGATAAGTTGGGATAATGAGGATAATTTGGGATAAATAGGGATACGTGGGGTTAAGGGGAGAAAGTGGGGGGGGGGGGGCGGGGGGGGGGAGGGGGA
>WYDF02105823.1:0-10507 GCA_009867245.2 Adranes taylori
TACCATCTTTTTTACCCCTCTTACCCAACACTTGTACCCATTAATCTCCTGTAATACTATCTCCGCCGGAGTCGACCGGACTGATATTTGTATTTGAAATTAAAATTGCGTCTAACCATTGCGTACGTAGAGTACATTAGAGTACGTAGACCTAATTTTGTTAATTGCTAATTGGGGTGACCACCTATTGGAATGCCAATAACTTTTGAAAATTTAAAGAGGCTGAGGCTGTAAATATTAGGTCAAGGAGCATTTTTTTGTAAATACCCATTGTATAAATACTCATATAATTAGCGATCATCTCTTATATATATATATATGAATGTTGGTATATTGGTATAACGTTAATAGATTCCTACACCGTTTGACCGATCATCATGAAAATTGGCACGTATATGTATTTTTTCAGGGAGAAGGATTTTATGGTATCTACATTGTTGCAACACAACACTAGATTGCGCCGCAGAACATCAAGTTCTACACCGTTCAACCGATCACCATGAAAATTTATTGACATAGATATTTGAGTATGAAAAATTTTTTATGCTATCCACTTTGTTGTAACTCGCCATTATGTGGAATTGCCGCACATCAACTTCTACACCATTCAACAGATCGACATTAAAATTTATATACTTTGGTGTGTGAGTACAAAGAATATTTTCATGCTATCCACTTTGTTGTAAGTCGCGGCTTTTAGACCACATTGCTGCTCGCGGCAAAGCCGTGGCAATTATGCGTGTTGGTGGGCGCGGCAAATCTACGACTATTAGGTCACATCGCTAGTCGCGACAATCAGGGCAAGTCGCTGGTCGCGGCAAGGCCGTGACAACTAGAATTATCTCTGGCCGACAACTAAAGCTGTCGCTGCCCGTGACAAATCCGTGGCAAATCCGCGACAAATCCTCGGTAATACGCGGCAAGTACGCATCAAATACGCGGCAAATACGCGGCAAATAGGCGGGAAACCCGCGGACAATCCGCGGCAAATCCGCGTCAATTAAGCTTGTCGCTGGGCGCGGTAATCAGGGCAAGTCGTTGGTCGCCGAAAAGCCGTGGCAACTAGACCATAGCGCTGGCCACGAGAGAGCCGCGGATATTAGAACACATCGCTCGCCGCGGCAAAGCCGCGGCAACTAGGTGTGTCGCTGGCCGCATCAAAGCCGCGACTATTAACCCACATCACTAGTCTCGGCAATCAGGGCAAGTCGCTGCTCGCGACAATCTGTGCAAGTCGCGGCAAAGCCGTGACAACTAGACCATAGCTCTCGCCGCGCCAAAGTTGCGGCATCTAGACCACATCTCTGTCCGCGATTTGGTGTGTCACTGGCCACGTCAAAGGCGCGACTATTAGGCGACATCGCTAGTCGCGGCAATCATGGAATCATGGCAAGTTGCTGGTTGCGGCGACAACTAGACCATATCGCAGGCCGCGACGGAGCCAGCTATTGGACCACATCGCTCGCCGCGCCAATGTCGCGGCAACTAGACCATGTCGTTGCCCGCGGCAAAGCCGCGGCAATTAGTCTTGTCGCTGGATGCGGCAATTAGTCTTGTCGCTGGATGCGGCAAATCCGCGACTCTTAGGCCACACCGCTGGCCGCGGCAATTAGACCATGTTGCTGGTCGCGCTAATATAGACAGTTGGGTTGTCGGCGGCCTAGCCAACAAAGATGTGGACAGGTGGGAACAAAACAACGTCTGCCGGGCCTGGTGTTCATCTAGTATATAAATTAATTAGTTTTGTTTACCACTCAAATAATTTACAATTATATATTAAGTTAATAACATATATTAGCCTCCTCACTTATCAATAGAGCATATACTAATTTGCAGTAAATAAAATAAGACTTCAAATTATTTATAGAATTCCAAATTGCAGTACACTAGAAATGAGATATACCGTTTAAATTTTATTGCCACTAGGGGCCAACAGATTTTTATAATATTTATAAATATTTTTAAATAAAGTAGGTGTTTTTTTTATCATATATTTGTGGATTTTATTGTGTGTGCACTCCCTCCTTTTTTATCCAAGAATTAGATAAAAGTCTCTGCCGCCCATTTAAATCAAGAACGGACGCCTCATTTCACTTAAGCGCCTGATCTGATTGACTGGACATCTTCTGGAATCCCGACCTAGCCACTGCATACCATCTTTAGCGAGGGTAACTCTTGTCTTCTTAAGAAGGCAGATCATAGACGTCATTTAAATTGAATGTTCCTTTGTGTTATATATCTACTCACACACCTCTCGATGATCAAAGTTGATTTTTCCGGAACAACTCCCCAAGTCTTAAGGCCGTCCCCTACGGAACTACTAGGGCGGAACTACTCCCCAAGAACTACTCCCTTTTCTTAAAACTTTTTCTAAGCTGTCTTGTAATGGGCAGCTCTGCCTTAACTTATTGTCTGCCAATCTCATACTGCATTCCATAAATTTTCTCCAATCTATTACAAATAGCTCATTATAGCTCCTTCTATACTTCAAACTTTCTTCTACTTTTGCAACAAACAGTTATTGGTGAGTATCAGACATTTATAATTTTTAACCATCAAAATAGTTTTGTTTATCAGTATTTATAAAAACACATTGAACACATTTTCAAAGATTTTCAGTGACTTTGAGTGACAGTGACTTTGATGCTCTACAGATATTAGATCAATCAAGTTTATTAAAAATATATTTTGGTACATAATATTATATGAATTAGGCTTAGAAATATTAAGCAAGCAGCATTTAATTAAGGTATTGCATGGGTAGGTCATCGATCTTGCATAATACTAACGAGAAACAAGGATTTAAATGACTTCACAACCCTTATAATGTAATATAAAATCATCTACATGTGGTCCAAAAAATATGTACCAAATTTTATTTTATTGAGAATAATAACAAACACCAAATACAAACATTCGTTTCTTCCTTCGTTTGGTATGTAAAACTTCTGAATTTGAAAAAGCTGTTTGAATGTGGATTGTACTCGGATACGGTTTTCGTTTTGCGAACCCAACTATTTCAGTTTCGCTTTCTTTGATTTAATTTTTTCTGTTTTTGTAATATGATTTAGTTCTTTCCACGCAGTGTTCCAGTTTCTGTTTTGCCTTGCTTACCAGATTTGAATTTACCACTGTGGCGGTGCCATCGGATATCGTCCACGGATATGTTGTATAATAGGATTGGCGAGAGTAGCAAACCTTGCGGTAAATCCTATTTTTCTTTCCTCACTTTAATAGCAAACTTTTTTTCTTCCAATACTGACTTGGCGGTTTTCACTACATTTCTTGGAATACCTGTTTCTTGGAATACCAGCCAATGAGGCATTGTGGCTTAAGTTAAAAATACCCATATACCCACATCCCAAATAAAACGCAATTTACGTGTCACAACACAGATATTTTATAAAGATAATTAAATGATGGGAGCCAAAAATTGGCATGCTTCTTGCACAATTAAATGGAGGAGAGTGCCTATCTGCCTTGCCCGAAAATGTAGCTAAACCGGAAAACCCTCCCATTTGTCCCACTAATGTACTAACCAACTCTTATTGGATGATCACCGTTAACGTTGTCCAGCATCCAATCGAACGACTAGATTTTGCGACGAAATTCGAACCAAAAGAAAATTAAGAACAGGTAACCAATTCTTTAATAACACTAAATAATCCCCATTTATTATATTTAACGAACTACATTTATTATTTTTAACGAACATTATATTTAACGACGTATACAGTCCGCACTCAGAAACCTGTAACAGAACAGTTACGTAGTAATACGGTACCGTTCCATAATTTCCTGTGAGTAGTGCAACTTTGTCCCATCTACCGCCTCGCACTTATATTTCCTCGCAGCACAGACACCATATTTTCCATTAAAACCCTTAATATTAACCCAATAAATCAATTTCCCAAATCAGAATTCATTTCAAAGAAGAAATCAGAATTTCCCAATTTGTCAATTGGTTTTCAAACTCGGGTTTGGCACCACATATTCAATTGTTTTATATTGGAACTTCAATTGTTTTATATTGCAGCGATGCTGTTTTGTCTGTCAGCTTGAATCTATTTGAATTATTATATGAGATGTTATCATATAAATTGAAGTTATTTCCCTCTCTGCAGCACAGTATTTCCCATCATGATACTGTAGTTTACAGGTCAATACCATTAAAATTGCATTGAAAATGTTAATATGCCTATATTGCAACGTTCATTTAAAACTTAAGTGTAAGTAGTGTAATAATTCTATCGGAACGTCGATGTTATTAGAATTGATCTAGTGCCAAAATCATTACAGTTGATAGGCTATGGGAAGTTTTTTACAGGTTGACTGCCATTTCTATCCAGCTGGGTAAACACATGTTCCCTGTGCTGGTGCCGAAGCCAAAATACGTGAACTGGTTTCTCGCCGCTAAAGCTGTAATCTTATATCATAGCACAACTTTAAATTCCGTTGAATTTCGAATGGGGCGTGGATGGTAATAAGACGCTAAAATTTCGTATTACCATAGTACGTTTTCAGGGCTTTGCGAATGCGCGAGTGCTACTCTTGGCTTCTTTACTTCAAGAAGAGGCCGAAAGTTTTTTGTAGCAGTATTTGCAGTTTTTCCCTGAGAGCTCTATAAATCAATGACCAAAACTAAAATGAAACATAATATGGTGGATGAAGAAGATTAAAAATATTTACAATGAGGTTATTTGGAAGGATAGGAAGTCTCCTTCCATAGGAATTACTTAAAAAAACAACGTACTTAAAAAAATCACATGAACTGTTTTTGATAAAATGGGCCGCAAAGTTTGGATGAAACAAAACATCACGTATATTTCTGAAATAATTTGTCCCACAAAATTTCAATAAACATTTCAATCATGGAAACGCCAACTCCAAGCGATGGTTGAGACCCGTAATGGTCATGAACAATCAAAGAAACTTGGAGAAAAAATTAAGCTAACGAAACAAATAATACACAAATGGATTATCAGGATTTAATAATAACATGTATTCATTGGAGGGTGGTTACGTTATATTCATTCACTTTCAACAACACAGAGGGAGGCTTGGCGCAAAACCACCCTTACGTAAACTCATCCAGATAGTAGTCCTATATAGGACGTCACACACCTACATTGCAAGAAAGCAAGGTGCTCGATCAAATTCTGACTAGATGAACGCAATTTAAAGGGGAATGACGTTTACCACACACACACAACCACCCCCGCCCTAAAGCGTACTGTTACTCTCTCTTTGACTATGCTGAATGAACCTAGCTTTTATAGGATTTTATTAGATACGGAATGTGCTTTTATGAGACCGACTGAGAGGTATGATTTTAATGTTACGAATACGAGTTGTTATTAAAAATCTTTCAGCATTAATGTGTTTTTTTAAAGCTAAGCTTGCGAACTTTAAGTATATTTTGATAAAAAATACTGAACGGTTATTACACTATTCACTTGTTTATTGTTTTCCAACATTTTTAACTTTTTCCAACACAGCAGCCATTAACTATTATATGTTACATCTACTGTAAGTAGTATATAAGCTTATTTAAATTGTCATATTGAATTTCTTAATGACCAAGTTGTTATAACATCGTTTTGTGTTTTATACAAATCTTTTTGTACCGATCCCGCTAGAATCTAGTTATTTTTTTAGAATCTAGTTACTTTTATCAAAATTCAAAGCGAGAAGTCCCGACATATCTATAAATAACACATTTTACTTTCTAGCATAAAAGGCACAAATCCTATTTTGTTGGTTCTACTTTTACCATTTTTTTAATCAACGTAAGAAGCAACTTTAGGATAAAATTGATTAAGAACAATTATAGAATATGTAGTTTAAATTGATTGGAATATATTGTACATAGTAAATTTACATTTCTCTACTGTCAAATGACGTCATTTTGTGTCTTATACAATTTTTTAGTTATTTTTTTTTAGAATATAATTACTATTATTTTTAAATCTAGGGACTTTTATCAAACATCCAATCAAGAATTCCCGACATATCTGCAAATAAAACATTTTGCTTTGTAGCATAAGAGGCACAAATCCTAGTTTGTTAGTTGTACTTCTACAATTTTTTTTAATCAACGTAGGAAGCAACTTTAGGATAAAATTGATTAAGAACAATTATAGAAGATGAATTTAAATTGAATTCAATATATTGTACATAATAAATTTACATATTGTACATGTCAAATGACGCCATTTTCTGTTTTATACAATGTTTTTAGTTATTTTTTTAGAATGTTGTTACTATTATTTTTAAATCTAGTTACTTTTATCAAAATTCAAAGCGAGAATTCCCGACATATCTATAAATAACACATTTTACTTTCTAGCATAAAAGGTACAAATCCTAGTTTCTTAGTTGTACTTCTACCATTCTATTTAATCAACGTTAGAAGCAACTTTAGGATATAATTGATTAAGAACAATTATAGAATATGTAGTTTAAATTGATTGGAATATACATAATAAATTTACATTTCTCTACTGTCAAATGCTGTAATTTTGTGGTTTATACATTTTTTTGTAGTATCTAGATATTTTTTTAAAATCTGGTTACTATTACTTTTAAATCTAGTTACTTTTATCAAAATTCAAATTGAGTTCCCTACAAAATATTTTGATTTCTAATATAAGAGGAACAAATCCTAGTTTGTTCATTGTACGTTTTTTAATCAACGTAGGAAGCATCTTCAGGATAAAATTGATTAAGAACAATTATAGAATATGAATTTTAAATTGATTGAAGTACAAATTTACATTTCTGTACTGTTAAATGACGTCTTGTGTTTTACAATGTTACATTTTTTTTGTACCGGACTTGGTAGTATCTAGTTATTTTTATTTTTAAATTTAGTTACATAGTTAGTTAATTTTATCGAAATTCAAATCGGGAATTTCTCCAGCGTATGCGCGCAATTCAAATATACATGTGAAAACAAATATTTGGCAACAACAGCAACAAGTGCCATCTTGCGCCGAATGTAAAGCACTATAGGCAAATCATGACGCAGAAATCTGTGTTACACACCGCCGTGTTTGAGTTTCTTTTAGGAAATTTCTAATAGGGCAGTACGACGATAAGCGTATGATCGAATATCAAGAAGAAATAATACAACAAATAGTTTAATTTTGAAAGCTTCATTACATAATGCAGGAACCCTTTAAATATGAGAGGGAAGTTATATTTATAAATTCCACCTCGTAAAAATGGTTTAAAGAAAAAGGGAACTCAACCGCAACATACTGTAACTGTAGTGACAGATTGAGTTTTCGTGTAGTCTTCTTGTTAGAGAGATGTGTTAATTTCACGGCCATCTGAGGTGGCTTATGAATTGCCATTTCGTTTTTGTCATTATTATTATGATCATTATAAATGATCTAATGTAAAATACACATTCATGATGTTGACAGATGATCATTGTATAAATAGGAGGGTGTCTTCATTTCTCTTTTACTTTAAAATTTTTAAGACCAATTTTCAATACAGAATCCTAAAGAATTAGAAAATGTGGGAACCATATAGTAGTCAAATATTTGACGTATTAGAATTCCTAAATTTTGACAATTTCTACTAACAAACCAGTGGCTATTAATTTATGCTTCAAGGTTCGGAAGTTTTTAGGCAAATCATTGCATGCTCTCCTTGCAAAATTTTCGCGAAACACCGTCGTAACATAAAAGTGTCCATATAGTTTCACTTCTAAAGTACGGGTGCGTAATTATTTAAGCTCGTGGGCCACATTCCGACGCTGAATATTTGATCATGGGTCCCATATTAAAAAAGTTTACTATCACAAACACAACCTAAAATATTTTTGATGGCTGTACTTAAAGTAATATATGTAAGGCTTTGCGGGCCAAATCAAAACAGTAACCGCGGGCCGCCATTTGAAAGATCTGCTTTAAAGAAAACATGTACAAAAAACATTTTGTTTTCTGTTATAAGAGGCACTAATTCTAGTTTCTTTGTTATACTTCTACAATTTTTTTAATCAACGTAGGAAGCATCTTTAGGATAAAATTGATTAAGAACGATTATAGAAGATAAATTTTAGTTTGTTTTAAGTAAATTGTACATATCAAATTTACATTTGTAAAAATGTATTTTCAAATATAGTTTTAAAATACAGTCGAACAGAAATCCTAATTTCGTCAACTACTAAATTGAGAGTATAATCAGATGAAAATATTAGGAATTTGTCCTCTTCTTTCTTACGAAAATTTTATAACTTCAAATATTGAATAATTCGTTTATACTAAAATTTTCCAGTAAAAAATTTGACGGGTCTTACTACGTTAACGTTTTACGCCCAGGTTGATCTATTTACTGCTAGTTTTATAGGTTGATCTATTTCTTCTATTTACTCTATATACTCAGTTATCTCAATAGTTGACTAGGAGGTTAACGGTTGATTAGCATGGACACACCCAGCAGATTTTGTTCAAAGCACAAGCCGATTAACACCAGGGTCGGATTAAAGGAGGGGCTCAGAGGGCTCGAGCCTGTGTTTCCTCGAGACTGTGTTGTATATAAGTACAATTACTGCAAATGCTTTATTACGAGGATACAATTATTAGTTCACATTTAGTAATAAATAGCCTTAGAGCAAAAAAGATAATTAGTTTTCTTCAAAAAGGTAATTAAACAGACACATGCATCGCACAAGAATTTGGAAGTCTGGGGCTCCTGAAACTTGTAAAGCAATAGAAGCAGCAATGAAATCAGCAAAAGAAATGGCAAAGATGAGAAAATTGCACCAGTTCTTCACTGTTCAACAATACAAGCGTCGAAAGGGAGTGATGACTTTGCAGAACCTGATCAACCTAAAAATGCTTCAACGGAAACATCTGAAGGATACGACTGCTTTTAGTAAGAGGTTAAAAGCAATTGGGCCAATTGATACTAATAAACACAACAGGTCGAACAACTAGATCATTATTGGATTAGTGTTGATACGAGTATGCTATACAAAGTCGCTTACCAAATATATTATCATCGCTCTGGCCTAGTTTCCGCATGGCTAGCTTGGCTTGGCTGATTGCTCTACTACTGTCTGCTGCTGCTGAAATCTCGTTTTCATAGACGTGAGTCTCCAGTCAAGCCTTCTCTCCGCATACGGGTTTGTGTGTGGTCATTCACATGACATTTTATTTCTGTGGCACGGTCCATCCACACAATCCTATGCTAATCTCGGTATAATGCCTACCATCTGTAGCTACACAACACACAACTCAATTCAAATACTTTCTTAGCAGCTTTCTCACGGATTTCAATAGAAACACTATACCAGCAGTTCAGACCTTCAGTAGTTATTTAGTGTTATTCAGTTTTTTTCCGAGCGTGTGGCTTAGCATTTAAAGAGACAACAATTGGTTGGATTACCTAGAAATGGAAACTTTCTGAATTGTTTTAGACTCAGCATCCAGCACGACAACTTTCTTGCACAGCATGTCGAAATTGAGTCCAATCGCGACAAGGGACACACAAACTATCTGTAATCTTTAATAATGGAAGAAATTATCTGTGTAATTGGTGAACATGTCCTCGAAGAAACCATTTCTGTGGCGTCACTGACCTTGAAAAAATATGTTGCATCAAAGCGTGTCTCCTTCGATACTTATGAGCAGCACGACAAAGAGCTGCCTAGTTCAATAGACTATCCACAGGCAAAAACTTCTCCAAATACAGAACGGAACCTTTCTTACCTGCTATTGATCAGTTTATCGCTTTTCTCGATCAACGTCTGCAAGCATATAAACAGATATCAAGCCAATTTCGTTTTTTAGCCACCTATAAGAATTGTCGTCAGACGAGCTGTAGAACTGATGAGCAAGACCAACTCATCAGGTCTTATCCAGGGTGTAACATTTGCCAATATCTTCACAGACGAAAATATATAAGCACTGAGTTTTCATGTACAGATTTATCATAAAAATGACTGTTAGGACACTTTCCTAAACATTGAGATAGCTCTACGGATATATTAGATTTTGATGCTATCAAACTGCAGTGACGAGCGCTCCTTCTCAAAACTCAAATGAATTGAGAACTGATTAAGGACATCCATGAAACAGGAACGACTTGTAAATTTGGATATCATAAGCATCGAGTCAGCTATACTGCGTGGATTGTACTTCAGTGACATATTCTGCAACTTTACGGCATGAAAATCGAGGAAAGTGTCTGGACTGAAAAGGCTATAAGTCCATTCAATCTGTATTTATAGTTCATTCTCTAATTTGAACTACTAAATAATTTTAACTGTATTTCTCTGCATGTCTTTGAGTGTCCTGTTTCCTAAGTGTCTTTAATTAATTTGAAACTTGGTATTAAATTCTTCAAATATATGAATGATACTGACAGTGCAGTCTTTATTCAATAGCCTTGCCTAGTACAAGTCGTGACCCAAGTAATAATAATAATAATAATAATAATAACCTTTATTGGCATACATAAAATACAATTAACTTAAAATCTACTTTTACAT
>WYDF02105834.1:0-10507 GCA_009867245.2 Adranes taylori
TAGATTATAAATAATATTAATTTAACTAAAAACGTAAATGATTTTAATCTATATAAATTTGTTTTGATTTATACGAAGATAATTCATATATTTTTTATTGATTTGTAAAATTCCGTTAAAATGTTTAAACGAAGAAAAAATATTAAGACTCTTAATATCATTAATTCGTCATGGATATTTAACTAAACAAGTATACGTACTTATGTTATAAATATAGGTATATAAGAAAGCAGAGAAATAAAAATAAGAAAAAAAGCAATGAAAGAGCAATAAAAACTTTTCAATCACATCAGCACAGTTGATGGACCAAAAACGACGAAGTAACAACAAACATTGTCTTGACCATTTTATTTTTTATACGATCAGTGCTTTACAAACGGTTTGTGCAAACGGTTCTATGTAGGAATCTTTATTGGCATATATGGGGCCCGGAGGATTCATGAGTTGGCGAATTCGTGCGTTGTCAAATTCGTGCGTAAGCATATTCAAAAGCTTAATACAGTCTAGCCAGACTGCCCTGTTATAAAGTTTCTAAAAGTGAGTCCAGAGCGGCAGGCCGCTGCAAATATGGCGACCAGAGGATTCGTGGATAGGCGATTTATAGGGTAGATTTGTTTTTAAATATTAATATTATCTCCTTTTTCTGCTCTGTTTTTGTTTTTCTTTTCCTTCTACTATATGAATTTTTCCGGATTAGTTTGGAACAAAGCCATCAGTCCATTCCGCAAGTTCAGACCTTTTAATTAGAATCTTCTTTCATTTGTTCTTCTTTTAGATGAAAACTGTGTTACAGAATTTTATTAAAGCAGAATCGAGATTAATATTATAATAAAATACTCAAATTCGTACATGGGTAAACACAGAAATATATATATATACGCAATAACGGAGTAATAAAAATAAATTTTATTGTACAAATATTTATAATATCATATCTCTTATGATTCGATTCGCTATTTTTAATTGCCTGACAATGTATGTCTTCTTTTGAAAATCCAGAAGTTGTTATGATGATTCCACTACCATAATCTACTAACAAAAAGAGCAAGTAAAGTAGCGTTTTAATGATAATTTGATTTTTGTTAATATTTTGTTCTTCCGATTACATTTTTTTTTTGCTTCTCATCTACTTCTCCAGGACATCGGTAGTATTAAATGATTGAATGATGAATGGTTCGTGAAGATGTTGTAGTTTGTTCCAACTGGTTAGCATGACGACGATATGAAGTACGTAGTTGATGGTGTGAGATAAATTGTTGAAGACATCATGTAATTCTTGACGGAAATGCAATTGTTGCGTACCTAAGGATTTACTCGTTGTCGCCGAAGTAGTAATCGAACAGTCGTCAGTTATGCTCTTCACGTGTCTCAGGAGTTTGCTTTCTGGCCTCCTAGAGAGTGTAAACTTGAACGTGAACTCTGTCGTTGACCTCCTCATTTTCGCATTGACGAAGTAGTTGTTAAGGAAGGGATGAAATATTTATGTGATTGAGTGAAATGAGTGAGAAGATGATGATAAGAGCACGATAGATTCAGAAGAAATAAGAGTGTAATATCTATTTACACTTGACCTGATGTTCGTAGAATTTTAATTGACGTTGTGTATAATTGCTGTTGGCGCTTACTTTGGTGCAAGTCAGATTCAAGTCTACGATTTTGCTCGCTGTTCAAAAAAATAGCTTTGATCATTCGAAGAGAATTATGTTGGGCCAAAATGTGCGACTTTGCGCGCTCTTACTGTTTCAAGTTGTTCTAGGCGGCGCGGCAAGATTCTAACTCCTAGAAGCAGCAAGCAATACCAGCATATACGATCAACATACAGCGCGCTCACTTTTATGTGCCTCTCGGTATTTGCCACGCAGTGGATACGCACTTGCATGACTGTTTATTGTACAAATGAGAGACCCAAGTAACTTTCTTACAGTTTTTACTGGATGATCGCTCAATAGGTCATAATGCAGACTACTCAAATCAATTTTTCGGTTTACGGGTTAAAGTTGTGTGTGCATTCTGTCAGGAATTAGGAAAGTATTCTAACAGGAAACATTTGTTAGGACTTCCGTCACTTACGACTTTACTATGATATATTTAAGTTTTTTCTAAAACATTATAGAACTAGTATTTGTAGATACGATGGCAAAATCCGAAATATGCTTTTTACGAAAATGTTCTTAAGAAATGTTTGAGTGAGACTGCAATAACGCATATCAATCCCAATTTACGATGCGATATATATAAGTGTTCACCTCTCAGTCTTGATTTTCGACACACGTTTTAGCTCTTATACGATTTGAGACGAACTCTGTGTCTCTTTGCATGTTTGCCATCACAGTTGTTTCGCCTTTTTTAAACAACAATCATCAACGTACACTTTGGTAAGAGGTTCACAGAAGATCATCGATTTGACTCAGTTATTACGTATCAATTTAGCGTCACGGTTGTTTTACCTGTAATTCTTTTCCACTTCTGAGAAACTATTGATATTTTTGTGTTGTGACATAATTAAATATTATAACAGATTAATGTAGTTTTGTGTTGTCGTCACGGTTACTATTGAAAGAATTCTTAAAGGTGAGACTAATTTATTTTGCGAATACGAAATTCTAAATCGGCGTGAAGTTAGCAATAACATCTCAGCAATAAAATCTGAAAACTTTATCACTTTGAAACATATTGCTTATAGAATTTATATTTCTTTAAAACTTATATGTTAACCAATACAAGTAAATAGACAAACTAATTTATGGGTCAGTGGCGTCCGATCAGGTGGCCATTAAAATGTATTATATATACTTATTTATAGTCGGCCTATTTCTGCATTATAGGCTTATCACCGACTATGTTTTAACTTCGAGCGTCTGCCGTTGTAGGGTATCATATAATTTCGTCTTTACCAACCTTTATTTATTAACTCGTAAAGATATGTTTATAGTGCATACCAACCGGCACAGACTGGACCGAAGTTTTACATTTACCCCTCTAGATATGCATGGTAAATAATAGTTACCTTCCTCATATAATTCCCGACCTCGTATTCTATGTTGCCTAGATTCAATTATCAACGCAAACTATCGTCTTCGCCGAAAATCGAACACAGAACCTTTGCAGTGGTAGTAATGCATCTTAACCACTCGCTCACGGTGTCGGCCGGCTATTAAAATGATGTTAATATAATTTTTTACAAATTAAGGATTTTTTTAGCAGCAAAGCGAATTCTGTGCCACCAAAAATGTTGTATATAAATAAAGGATAGACAATGATCTTTCAATTATACAGAGTGATCTATGCATCAGTACCGTTCGACAGGAATGCAATAGCACTTAGATCGATGTGTAACGCAAAATAATCAAAGGCTCAAATTAAAAATTTTTTATTAATGAAAATTATTTTGTGTCATTTTAATTTTATACGTATAATGTATAAACAGTGCCCATTCAAAAACAATTATTGCTTTACAGGTAACTTATTGCATCCGAATTGGTAGCAATAGAACTTATTGAAACTGTGTTACTTAATAGCTAAATATTCCAAACCAAAATTTTATCATTTTTATTTGCAGAGACACGAATTCTGTGCCACTTTAACTTTGATTTATGATTTAATTCCTGTTACTCCGGTGTGGAGCATAGGACACACACTAGAGCTCTCCATCGTTCGCTGCCGCACCCTTGATGTTTGTCCAGGACCTTCCCATGGATGCCAGTTCCGACTCGATGGTCCGGCGCCACGTTGTTGTCATGTCTGCCTATTCGTTTGCCTCCTTGGGGGTTCCAGCCCAGGGCCTGTTTTGGAATATGTTGTGGACCTCTTCTCAAAGCGTGGCCGATCCATCTCCATTTCCGTTTCTTAACATTCCGTTGTTGGGTGCCATGCCTCACAAGTCTCACATCCATAGAAATAGACTTGACGTTTGAGTCAACGATCTGAAGCTTTGTCTTCAGCAATAATTCACGTGAACTCCACACTGGTCGTAGCTGGGCGAAGGCCCAGTTTCACTTTTTTATTATGTTTTCAATCGCGCCTCAACTATTGGAAACGATGCTGTCTTGGTAGCAAAACTTTCTACTTGTTCAATCTCTTATTCCAAAGCCAATGCTCTCTTATTTTTGTTGTTCACTCTGAGCTCTTCCACTCTCTGAGCCACTGTTTCCATGTTCTTGAGCTTCTCGTTCAAATAATTGAGAGTGGGTCAGAAGACACAAATCATCCGCGAAATCCAGATCTTCCAGGCGGCCAGTCAAAGTCCCCTTCCAGTCCAGACGCCCAGTCAAAGTATTTATTGTACTCCCCGCCTCTTATGCTCAGTCACGTCCCTCATGACCTGGTCCAGTGTCAGCAAAAATAACAGAGGTGAAAGCAAACACCCTTGCCGGACTCATGAATCTATGGACTATGCTGAACGGTTCTGAGAGATTGCCATCAGGCTTTACTTGGTAGATGTATCCTTTGTATATCATCTTCACAACGTTGATAATCATTTGTGGGGCCCCATAGTTTCGCATTGCTTTCCAGATGGCTTCGCGCTGGACACTGTCAAAAACCTTTTCAAAGTCACAAACGCTAGATATAGTGGAGACGGATACTCCATAAATGGCCCAATGATGGCCCAATGATCTGCTTTCCCTCAAACCATCCTGTTCCTTCCAGAACTTTCCATCCACTGGCACTCTAATACGCTTGAGAAGAATCCTTGAAAATACTTTGCTAGGTATTGAGAATAGTGTGATGCCACGCCAATTGTTGCAAACCGTTAGATCTCCTTTCTTGGGAAGTTTCGTAAGTATTCCCTTCTTTGCCTCACCGTCTGCCTTCAGCACTTCTTTCAACAAATTATCCACCCGCGGTGGTGTTCCAAACTTACAGCCCTTCAGAGCCTTTATGATTTCATTCTTACTGGGAGGCTAAGTGCTGATTTGAAGTTCAGGCATTACTTGTTGCTCTAATATCTCCTGTTGTGTCAGAGTCCTATTGAGTACTTCACTGAATTGTTCCCTCCAGCGCTTCTGCTGCTCTTCACTGTTGATCAACTGCTCACCATCCATCTACTTCATTGACTTGCATTCATTAAAGCAGGACAGCTTCTTGATGATGCCATACAACTCATGCTGGTTCACTTAATTCCTTTTATCGGCTCTTGCGGATCTTTATACTTGACAAATTCACTATACCGTTCCCTGAGGCGCTCTTTCTCCTTTTCCTCTACGAATTGATTTATCAGGGCCTTCGTCTCTCTTCATTCTTCAAAATTCTGCCAGGTCTGGTCAAATATCCATGGCTTCCTGTTGTTATTCTAAAAGCTCTCACTAGGATTTAGAAATGTTTCCTTGATTTTTTCCACTATGTTTCTATTTGTGTTATGGCATCTTCATCCCTTTCATCCAGCCCTTCCAACTGACTGTATTGGTTCTTCAACTTCAGCATGAACTCCTGCCTGGTGTCCGTGTTCTGCAGTTTCCTTATATTGAAGCTTCTCTGGTTGCGTTTTCTATCATGATGGCCCGTAGCGGCGATCTTCACACGTACTTCAGCCATTACAAGGTGGTGATCAATTCCACAGCCAACGCCTCTTTTGTTCCAGATCTCAAGGAGAAAACACCTCCACATTTTACTGATTGCAAAGTGGTCAATCTGGTTTTGAGTCCTGCCATCTGGTGAGATCCACCTGACTTTATGGCAGAGCTTGTGTGGAAATATTGATTCTCCAATGACCAGGCTATTGTTTAGGCACATATCGACGAAGCGCTACACGTTGTCATTTTGCACTCCAGCACCATACTTTCGCATTACTCTCTCTAGACCCTCATTTTCATTACCTATCTTGGCATTGAGGTCAACCATCACCATTTTTATGTCTTTCTTTTATATAATAGAGTTTAGTATAAGTTTAATATATAAATAATCGAGATACAGTGATCTTTTAATTATGCATAGTTATTTATACATCAGTGCCGTCCGAGAGGGTGGTAATACTATTTAAAATGATGTATAACCAAAAATGATCAAAGTCTCAAATTAACAATTTCTTATTTATGAAAATTGTTTTATGCCATTTTTGTTTTAGCATACATCCAATCTATAAACAAATGTCTTTAGAAAACACAAATTTCTTTATGGATCATCGTCCGAGTGGGTATCAATAGGACTTATTTAAACTATGTTGATACCTAAATATTCCAATCCAAAATTTATTCTTTTTTTTTTTAGCAGAGAAACGAATTCTGTGCCACCTTAAATTTAGTATGCAAATAATGAACATATAATGGTTTTTCAGTTACACTTTGTGATTTATGCATCAGTGCCGTCCTAGAGGGTGGCAATACTACTTAAGCTATGTCTAACGCAAAATAATCAAAGTCTCAAATTAACAATTTTTTTATTAATGGAAATTATTTTATGCGACTTTTGTTTTAGTATACATCCAAAGGCCTTTCATAAACATGAATTGCTTTATAGGTCACTGGCGTCCGAGTGGATAGCAATAGGACTTACTTAAACTATGTTAATATATTCCAAACCAAAATTTTTTGTATCTTTTTTTTAGCAGAGAAACGAATTCTGTGCTACCTTAAATTTAGCACATAAATAATTAATATACAATAATCTTTCAACTGTATAGCGATTTATGCCTCAGTGCCGTCCGAGAGGGTGGTAATACTTCTTAAAGCGACGTGTAACCAAAATGATCAAAGTCTCAAATTAATAATTCTTTTATATATGAAAGTTAGTTTATGCCACTTTTGTTTTAGTATACCTTCAATCTATATACAATGGTCTTTCGAAAACATTAATTGTCTTATGGATCACTGGCCTCCGAATGGATATCAAGAGGACTTATGATACCTAAATATTCCGAACCAAATTTAATCTCCAAAATTTAAATGTTTTTTTTAGAAGAGAAACGAATTCTGTGCCACTTCAAATTTAGTATATGAATAATGGATACAAAATGATCTCTTAACTACAAATAATGATTTATGGATCAGTGTTGTTCGAAAGGGTGTAATGCTAGTTAAAGCGATGTATAACGGAAAATAATCAAAGTCTCAAATTAACAATTTTTGTATTAATGAAAATTATTTTGTCCACACTTTTGTACTATATGATCTATAAACATTGCCTTTTCAAACACACATATTGCTTTATAGGTCAGTGGCGTCTGAGAGGGTTGGACTTAGTCCCGTTTTAATAGAACTTATTAAACCTATATATTCAAAACCAAAAATAATCAATTTTTAAGTAGTATTGCTTTAAGTAGCATTGGCACCCTGTTGGGTAGCACTGATGCACAATTCGATATGTACCATCGAGCAATAATTGTATATTCTTTATTTAGATACGAAATTTATAGTAGCATAGAATTCGTTGCTCTGCTAACAAACAATGATTAAATTTGGTTTTAAATATGTTGCCATTATCACAGTTTTAATAAGTCCTATTTCTACTTGCTCGGATGCCACTGACCTATAACGCAAGATGTGTATTGAGAGCGCTTTGTCTAAAGATTTTATGTATATTAAAAATATTAAAATAAAAGTGACACAAAATTATGTTCATAAGTAAACAAATTTTGACATTGATTATTTTGCGTTACACATCGCTTTAAGTTGCATTGACACCTTGTTAGACGTCATTGATGCATGCATCACTATGTATAGTTAAAATATCATTGTATATTTATTATTTATATACTCAATTTCAAGTGTCACAGAATTGGTTTCTCTACAAAAAAAATTTGAATTTGGTTTTGAATATGTTGCTATTAACACAGTTTCAATAAGTCCTATATTTACTCACTGGTACGCCTCTGAGCTATAAAGCAATATGTGATTTTGAGAGCGCATTGTCTCTAGATTTTAACTGTCCTAAAATAAATGTGGAACAAAATTACTTTCATAATTAAAAAAATTGTTAAATTGCGACTTTGATTAATTTGCGTTACACATCGCTTTAAGTTGCATTGCCACCTTATTAGACGCCATTGATGCATACATCACTATGTATAGTTAAAATATGATTGTATATTTATTATTTATATACTCAATTTGAAGTGTCACAGAATTCGTTTCTCTACTAAAAAAAATTTGAATTTAGTTTTGAATATGTTGCTATTAACACAGTTTCAATAAGTCCTTTATTTACTCACTGGGACGCCTCTGAGCTATAAAGCAATATATGATTTTCAGAGCGCATTGTCTCTAGATTTTAACTATACTAAAATAAATGTGGAACAAAATTACTTTCATAAATAAAAAAATTGTTAAATTGCGACTTCGATTATTTTGCGTTACACATCGCTTTAAGTTGTATTGCCAGCTTGTCGGATGGCACTGATGCTTATATTACTATGTGTAATTGAAACATCATTGTATATTCATTATTTATATACTAAATTTAAAGTGGCAAAGAATTTGTTTCTCTACTAAAAAAATTATTATTATGTTGCTGTTAACAGAGTTTTAATAAGTCCTACTCCTACTCTCAGACCCATAAAGGAATATGAGCTTTTGAAAGGGTATTGTCTATACTAAAATATAAATGATACAAAATTATTTTTATTAATAAAATAATTGTTAAATTGAGACTTGTTTGCGTTACATGTCGCTTTAAATCGTATTGCCATTTTGTCGGACGGCACTGATGCATACATCACTATGTATAATTAGAAGATCATTGTGTAGCAATTATTTATATACTAAATTTGAAGGGACACAAAATTCGTTCATATGCTAAAAAATGAATAATTTTAAATATATTATATTAACACCATTTTAATTGTCAATAGGACGCCCTGGCCCATGGGTATATTTAAGAAGATTTTTAAATTGTAGCCTCTATCATCCCACGCAATGCCAATATACGTAATGGAATGTAGGTAATAAATACGATTTTGCCATAAAAGTTCGTGGCGTCGGTGGTAACCCATCCTGTATATTGGCATTCCTGCTACAACCACAGACTGAAATATAAAATCTGTGGAATTAATGAATTAATCTAATGGAAGAATATTTACGTAGTGATCTACCACTTGTAGTACAATAGTTAAATTGTAACAATAGTTCCAACTCTTTAGGGCCATCTTCAGACCTACAGACTACTTTTTCATGGATTAGAAATAATGAAATGTTGATCAGTACATATTACCGATCAAATTTTTGATGTGCCTTTGGCAATAACATATTAAAAAATTTTTTATTAGATTTGAAGTCAATTGAAAACTAACGCCTCGAGTACAAGCATCACTTCCTGAGAATTTAATAAAATAATCGCATGTGCGTACTCAATTTTAAAAATTAACCATAATTATATCTTTTAAAACGTTAAATTAATATAGCCGGTTTTTGTTTTTTTTTTCTATCAATTAATTTTTCTCTTTCAATTAATTTACCTACTATGTGCGTGCATCTGCTACGCATAACGACACACTAAACTATATTCATTTGTTTTGACGCGTTTAAATTCTTTGACGTATGACAGGAGATTGACAGTTCTTTGCGTAACAAAAACGCGATTTATTCAAAAGTTGCTGTTCCGTGCTTATTTAAAATATCTGGTGTTATGCAATCTGATTAAGGATATGTGCTTGATTTTGGTAAGTTGTGATATATACGTTTATTTTATATTATAATAATAGATTTGGTATTTATATTATAAAATGTTATGGCAGTGTGCAGCCACAAGTTACGTGATTGCTGTTTTGGGTGAATTTGGAAATAAGGTTCTCGGTGGCATTTAAATTGTAGTTTTTACATTTTGGGTCGAGAATTATAAAAAGGAATGAAAGTCCTACTGTTTCAAAAATTAGTGGTATTAAAATTATTTAATGCTGCCACATGTTTCGGGACGACATCTCTCGTTCCATTTGCGACTTGCAACATTTTTTTAAGAAACAAATCTTCAAAATGTATGTTTCCGGTATTAAAATTCTATTTTAATGAAAATCAAGTGTTCCAAAACAAAATTGCATTTATTCACAGCTTTCATTTAACATATTTCGGGGAGACACTTACTCCTTCTTCAGAGACTTGTATGCATTTTTTAGGCGAAAATTATAAATTAACTTTAACATCTTTAAGGAAGTTGTTTTGGAAAAATTTATTTCTTACAAACTTTCAACTTTAACATTTAATTGCAAATTTTAAAATAAATTAGCCGTCAACTTTCCCTCCATCCCTAAGGTTAGCCTCCAGTTATCACTCAATTGCCTTTCTCTAACCTACCATCCTATCCCATCACATACCCTTACCCAATGGCTCCACCTTTCCTGTTCCCTACTACATGTTCTACACATTCTTTCTTGTTCATTCATCCAAAATTTATTTACCCCTTGTTCATTCCCACACCTAAACCTCGCAATCAATCTTTTCTCACCCATACTTAAATCTGATAGCAAATACTCACTCATTCCATCTTCTTTCATAATCCATCTATACCTATTATTATATCTGCTACTCTCAATTTTGCTTTCCCGTTCTTGCCTTTCTACATCCTTCATTCTTTCTACACTCTC
>WYDF02105845.1:0-10506 GCA_009867245.2 Adranes taylori
TATACGCAGGTTGACCTTATATATATATATATATATATATATATATATATATACCTATATAATTGTTGATTTGTGATTATGTAATGTGCTGTAGCTCTTTTACAACAAACTGGATCTATCAATCTATCTAACTATCACTTTTTGTTAAGCTGATTTGTTATTTTGCTGACAATAGAAAATATAAATACCCACTTACACGTTAAATCATACAAAATAATTGTGGGATAATAAAGGTAAACAATATGTGAATACAAAAAGAATCTATTTAAAACATGTATAAACTTAGGATTAGAATCAAAGCACTTTTTTGAAGAATTATAATTTTTTCCTTCTCCTTTATCATTTTTGGACATGCTAGGAAATTCATGTAATTATTTTAACATTTGTTTAACAAAAATAAATAAAACTAATAAATAACACAAACCGTTGAAAAGATATTTGAAAATATTGCGTAAGCAGCTTCAAGGAATTGACTGAAATTACACAAGAAGCTAGACAAAAACTGAATATTATAGAAATGTTGGAGGATACAACAATATTAGGTATAAATATCAACCTTAGTAATTAATTAGTCAATAAATTTATAAATATATGGTAAACAGAGAAGTAATTGAAGAAGGCCTAGTCCACATATATGACGACGAAAATCCAATGGTCAAATCCATGAAGGCATGAATTTTCGAGCAATTTCTTTCCTATTATTTTTTGCAAAAAACAGCAGAAATATAGCATATTAGAGAACTGGATGGAAAATGCAATAGGATATTCAGTTTATATTTTATATAAGACTAATAAACCACAAAAATTACTCTACTAGGGTTTGATGAAACATTGTTCTGCTTAAAAAAGTCCATTCTTAAGTAAATAGCTAGCAATGCAGTTCAATTTTAAAACACTCTTGAAAAACCATTGTATTAAGTCACTTATTTACCAATGTCATAAAGACTAAAAGAACTAGGTTCAGAGTTGTCAACGAGAGAACAATGTTTATTGAGTTCTCATTCTGTTACAAGTGAACTTGATAGTAAATATGTGGGTACATATCGATAAAAGTAATAAACTATGAACATTTAATATCTAATATTTGCACTTAAGTTCTGCTCCCCTCTAATGGGATATGCAGTAGAACTATATCCAGACGTTCATTATTTTGTATCCAGTTCCTGTTTAAAGTTTCTGTTTTTCATTCATTCATTAATGTGAATATTCCAAAATTCAAGTTTTATATCGTATATAAAACTAAAGAATTTTATTTGAGAAAAAGTGTGATTGATTCAAAGTATACCTTCTCTGAATCATCGAAATAATAAAAACAAAGCATTAGTTGTATGTTAAGAAATAATTGTACATACCTGTCCAATTTCTTTGTTCTTTATTTGTTCATTATTATTCACTACATCTAGCGAGTATAAATTTTCAACATCAGAATTATTTGCAACAATATTTATAACAAAAATAGACAAGACCAGTATCAAAGTATTAAATATGTTATACATTTTTATAATATATAAACAATTGATTGAATTGATTTAACAACTTGATTACATATAAATACCACATTAAATTTGAAATGTTTACATTACAAGATTTTGATTGAAATAATAATAATATTGGAAAAAATAATAACTTCTTGACTTTATCATTTTAAACTATTCTTTAATCATCCAAAACAAAACAAATTAATCGAGATGTGAACGTGAACTACAAAATACAAGAGCAACTGTATACAACCACTCAGACAGGAAAATCAAATTGTTAAGCTTCGTCTAGACGGTGGCGCTTCCGTGGAATTCATTGTACGGAGTGACACAAAAGTTGTGATGCGTTCTATTAATTTGGATCAATCTATATTTGCAAAAAATAAAAATATTACAGTTTTTGCCTTTACAGATTATATAAATACATATGGATATAAAAGATCCGATTTACAAAAATTTTCGATTTTTGTGTTCAAGAATGTATTTCAAACTTGATTTATTCCTAATTGGATTAAAACAAAATTCCGTGATTTTAGTTCAGGATTAAAAACCAATCAATCTAATTATAAATCAAATACACGACTTCAATTAATCAAATTTAATTGCAAGTAGTGACAAACGTTCGGTTTTTCTTAGATTCTAAATGGGAGCCATCCACAATTTTGTATTTTCGGCAAAATTTATTATTATATACACTAAGTGTTAGTATCATTAGTTTCAATGCAAATTTTAAATAGTTTGCGAAGTTGCCACCTTTAAAATGAAAAAAAAACTTTTTATTGTATCCCAGAAACTATTTATGATAGAGTATTTTAATATAGAGTTGATTTATGAAGTGCTTTGAAATTGAAACCATAGATTCAAATATTTTTTTCTACTTGCAGTTTGGTAGCAGTTTGAGACCGTGTATTATATTACATAAATAGGGCGCCATCTGTTTGCCTGTTATAGAAGTAACACTAAAACTACTTACATATTGACATTACCGACTGTATAATCCTGTATCAGATTTCTGTCGTAAATGAATAGTACTGTGGAAGTTTTTATGTGGTAAAGTGGCTTCTTCAGGTATATATTTGACAGATCTTGATAATTTAATGTACAAAGCTGGTGAAAAAGTTTTTTTTTAATGAGCCTGTTTTTTAATATGGATATACTAACATCAGATGAAGCGTTTGCCATTAGGCAAAATACCGTCGGATGGCGGTTTTGAGGCAGAGGATTTCCGTGACGTGGAATTTGAGGATATTCTTTTCAATAACAACATTCAATTGGTGGAAGATCTGAATTCCTTACAATGTGATGAAGATGAAAAAAACTGTAATATTTTTATTTTTTGCAAATATAGATTGATCCAAATTAATAGAACGCATCACAACTTTTGATCTGAAGACAAAATTCAAAAATTCTTACAAGCCAACAATAGAACAGGCGGTAGATGAAAGTATAGCCAAGTATAAAGGGCGAGTAGCTTTCAAGCAATACGTGCCGAAAAAGCCGTTAAAAAGAGGTTTTAAACTTTGGGTACGAGCCGATTTGTATATACTGGATATATTTGTAAATACAAGTATATACAGGGACTTACTATTTGTATATACAAGTATATACTATTTGTATATTCAAGGACTTCCAAGTATATACAGGAAAGAATGCCAATAACACTGAAAAAGATTTGGGAGAAAATGTTGTTCATAACATGACTCTGGGATTAGAAAATAAAGGATATCATATACATATATTACGATAATTTTTTCACAGCCGTAATACCATATATAAAAAAAGATATTCTGTTGTCGCACTGTTCGATTGAATATAAAGGGTCTTTCTACTCGCCTCAAACGTCAAAAAAAATTGTCCGTGGCGAATCTGAATGGTTTACCAGGAATAACAAGCTATCTTTTTTGCAATGGCAAGATAAGACAATTGTATCTACGTTATCCACCATACATCCGCCTTCCGCCAATTCAACTGTTAGGAAAAGAGAAAAAGATGGCGCCTTTACATAAATAACTTGTCCTGCTGTAATAAAGGAATTTAGGCGCTGCATGGGCTGTGTAGATAAGGCTGACATGCTAAAGGCATATTAAGCCATAGATAGAAAAATCAGAAAATGGTGGCACCGCCGATTTTGGCATTTCTTAGACACATCAATTGTGAATGCTTTCATACTTTTTAAAAAACAGCAAAATGAAAGTAAGATGAAGATCAAGGAATTTCGTCTTGAAATAGTGTCAGGCTTAGTTGGGGCCAATTCATCAAAACACGACTTGGAAGTCGTTCAGAATTACGCATAACGCATTTAAAGTAAATGTGCCTAATTAACTTCGAAAAGGCAAATCCAAACACATGCCGGAACACGGATCATCAAGAAGTTGCGCACATTATAGTACGGCCAAGGAACCGCATCGTACTAGATGGGGCTACAGAGTGTGCAAGGTGGGTCTGTGCAAGTCAGTTACTAAAAATTGCTTTCTTCTATTATATAAAGTTTGATCATGGTTTTTATAATTGTTGTTTATAATAAAAAAAAATTCGACATGCAAAGTGGTCTTACTTACTACTATGAAACCATGCCATAATTTAGTTAAACTACGAGACTGGTTATGAGGTAACGAAGTCACATTAAATGGATCAATCATTGCATTATATTGAGACTGCTTGCATTTGTGCCTTGCAATATAGACGGGAGAAGAAGCGAAGAAAAATGTGGGTCCATCCATTAATAAGTGATTACTGATTAGACATTTCAGTAGTCAATTTTACAAATTGATTGAAAGTTTAAGAAAATATGTAACTAAGTTTTTTAATTATTTCCACATGAGCGTGGATAATTTCGATAAACTTTTGAAGTTGATGGAACCTAATATAACTCGTCAAGACACCGTATTAAGAAAGGCTGTTCCCCAGAGGAAAGATTGGCTCTAACTTTAAGGTAAGTAAACGTTTCATTTTAGTTACATAGTTTATTAATGGATTAATGAATTGCAAATATATTAATTATTAAAGTGTGTAATTTTTTTTTCAAACTGACGTTTGATTCTCTAAAGTACTAGACATCTGAACGCGTCTCATTATATTCATTATCTCTATCCTGGCAATGAATTTTTGTCATCCGTAAATTTTTTGAAAGTAGGTACCAATGATAATAAACAATATTTGCCTTCGTCAATTTCTCTATCTTGGTCTTTCTCTTCTCTCAAAATCTGTAGTGAATAATCTTCATACGTATTTCGAGGGGCCCTCTTTCGACCATTTATCTGTTTAGGAGTGATGCACAGACTTTATTTTCTTCCAATTCACTTTCAATATTGTCTTCATCTCTTAAGATCAAGACTGTTTTAAGTTTTTCTGCTTTCGACGACGTCATGTAAAAATAACAGTTGCGCCGTTTTGTAATTGAAGAACCAGACGGGGCATTCTTCTGAACATAATATTCTTATTTAAAACATGTTCTTAGCTTTTTCCATTTCTTTTGTAACTCCTTACCTGAAAAATAAGAATAGGTTTATGTGTAAATTAAACAGTAATACTAAATTTTTTAGAAGCCATATCAAACTGGATCCGAATTTTTTAACTACAAAATCATTCTATTCAACCGTCCTTTTAGCCATAGCAGACGCCAATTACAATTTAATTTATGTTGAAATTGGAGCTTATGGAGCTTCAAGCGATTCTAACCTTCTTAAGAAATCATCACTTTCAAGTAAACTTGAGAATGATGAATTATATATTCCCAAAGCTAAATGTCTTCCGAATGATGGAAATGGTAAGGATGGTAAGGCATTGCCATTCGTGATTTTTGCTGATCATTTGCTGCATCACAATTTGTTTTGCGGCCATATTCCGGCAGAAAGCTATCAGTAAAGCAACGCTTTTTCAATTATAGACTACCAAAAGGCCGTAAAATTATTGAATGTACATTTGGAATATTATCCAACAAGTGGCGGATACTTCATAGAGTAATAAATACCTCACTTAATTTTAGTGAATTAATTATTAAAGTATGCTGAATTCTACACAACTATGTTAGAAAACATGTCCGGGTACAGTTTGAAGATGCTCTTTATGAATATCCACTGAAATGCATTCCTTCTGTTGGAGTAAGGAGCAACACTACTGAGACTTCGATTAGAACTGATTTCGCAGATTATTTCATTTCACCTTTTGGATCTCTTTCTTGGCAATACGATAAAAGTTAAAATTTATTTTCTGAAATGTATATACTTATGTTCGTTTTAAAATACTAATTCTAAATTTTAAAATACTAATTTAAAGGATCACGAAACTATTTTCCAATAATGTTAAAAAAAGTTAATAAAAGAACAAGTTCTTACTTAGCTTGTTCACATTAATCCTTATCCGCCAATTCGTTTCAGTTTTCAAACAATTGTTGGCAAAATTCCATCCATAATTGCTTTTTTAAATGTTAATTGGCATATTCTTTAAGCTTTATGTTGTTTATTTAACCTTTACTTTTTTCTATTTCATCAGTAAATAATTCAATATCAAATGCTATGTTTGTTCTATTCGGATAAACAAAAAAAAAATAGAAGAGTTCACTTCACTTGTTGAATGAGAGAAGCAACTATTTAATCACCAGTATGCGGTTACCGTCACATGCCTAGGCTTGTACGATTTATTTCCACCGACAACAATTGACTCACCCACAAAATAGAACATGTTGGATATTTTTAGTTGTCAATGTGCGGCCTACCATTAAATAACAAAATGTGTTGCATTTTTGTGATTAAAAAGTTGCTAGTGTGCTTTAAAGTACATGAAAGATGATGTGACAAAATCGTTCTCGATTTTTAATTATTAAAGTAAAAAATTCTAATGACTATAGTATAAGAATTTTGCTAGTATAAGATAGACGTTACATTTTCATTTCAAAGCTAAACAACGTTTTAGATGTAGGTCCCTGAGTCAATAAAAGTGGTGTTTAAAAAATGGTAAGAATAAAACCATTAAACTAAAGAAAATAAAGTACACATGGAACAAAAATTGATATAAAGGTTATCTGTAAAACATTTCTTTTATGATTTAAAAGTATAATAAGATTTGTTAACATTTACTAGTGAAAAAATATTATACTTTTACCAATTATATCTGTAATACAAACCTTTTGCATCTCGTACATCAAAATTTCGGCATGATAACTTCGCCTTTATGCTATCTGATGCTATCTTTTTCTTGTACTCCTACCATATTTCTCCTCTAACTTATAGAAAACAGTTGTTTCTTTAATTTTACTTTGAACATCTAAAATAAAAAAGTTCCTATATATTTTATTTTAAACTCTAATTTCTGAAGTAAAAATTTAGTACTACATAAACAAGTACTTTTTAAACTAAGTTTGCGGGCGATTTTATTGAAAACGGGTTCAGAATGTTTCTAAAGTTTTCTGTACCAAACAAAGTTTAAATGATAGAAGAGAATGATACAATTAAATAATCAGAAGAAAACATAAGTAAAAATTAAAATGTAATAAAATAAACAGGCAATTTGGAGTAAAAAAAATTTTTTTCAGTTTTTAGTGCTTTTCAAATACAGATTTATACTTTCTAATAAGAAGCAGTTTTGCAGAAGAGGTAGGCAAACGTTTGAATGGGGAAAAATGTAGGTACATAAAAATCAAACAAATAGTAAACATCAGCATTCAAATTTTCGTATTTGAAATATTTACAGAAGACAAAATTTTGTGATATTTTAAAATTTACTCTAGAATTCTTATTTCCGTTAATATTAAAAAAACTGTAAAGTAATTTTTTGTTGCATAAATAACATACTTACGTTTACTATCAACAATCATATAATACAACATTTCGTAACTGCGTAGACACCATCAACATTATTTTTTAAATACGAACCTGGAAATAATTAATTTCAAAATTATGTTCTTAATACAGCCCTGTCTGATTTGTATCAGTTTTTGTTGATTTCAACCTGGTTCTTATTTTTAGAGACGGGCCTGCCTCAAATAGTTCGAGTTGAGAGTTTAGCAGGATAAAAACTCCATAAAATGTTAATCAAAATGATCCACCTAATTTCTGGGCAGCTAGTGCTAGATAAAACATTTGAAAGTTAATTAACTCCTCGCATTGCCACTGTCAATTCAATTGGCTCTGCGAAACGTGGTTGTGTTATTGTTTTGTCTTTTGCGCGTTTATTGATTTCTGTGTTTCGATATGAGCGGGAAACTGAAGAGAGTTTTGGTTTCTCTTGAAACGAAATTCAATGTAATAAAACGGTTGGACAATGGAGAGTCTATTAAAAAGGTGGCTACCGATTTGGGCGTTGGGGAAGTGACTGTTGGGAATTGGAGACGTAACCGGAATAAAATTGAATACTTTCTTAACAAAAATGCGAATGGAGGCAGTGGTTTCAGTCGAAAGACTTTGAAGAAGAGCGACTAGGAGTAGATGTCTGAAGCTTTTCTTCTGCGGTTTTCACAGCTTCGAGGGATGGGCAGTCCTGAGAGTGAACCAATGCTTCAAGCTAAGGCGCTTGAGTTCCACAAGAACTTAAAAGACGGTGAGGAAACACTCACTTGTGCTGTATGGCTGGACAGCGATGTATGGCTGGACAGGTGGAAGAAGAAATATAGCATAAGGTAGCTGAGCAGTAGTGGGGAAAAACTGTCAACTGACTCATCTTAAGTTTCGGAATTTCATCTAAAATGAAAGAAATCGTTTTTAAGGAAGGATTGACCTCAGATCAAATTGTCAACTCAGACGAAACTTTCGGTCTTAACTTTCGAATGCTACCTTCAAAAACCTTAGCCGGAAAATCCGAAAAAACTGCTACTGGATTTAAAAAAAAAGACTGTAAAGAGAGAGTCACAATTCTGGCTACCTGCAATGCTTCTGGTTCTTTCAAACTAAAGCCTCTGCTTATTGGAATGTCTAACAATGTACTGTCTGCCAACAATGTACTGCAACCAAAGAAGTGCATGGATAGAACGATTTTTAGTGCCTGGTTTTTTAAAGAATTTTTTCCTGACACTGAAGCATTTTTGAAAAAAAAAATCCCTTGGAATGCGTTTTATTATTGGACAATGCGCCATCTCACCCATTCGCCAAAGAACTGTGCAGTAGTGATGTTAATGCTATAATCTTACCCCTAATGTGATATCGCTTATACAACCCATCTAGAAATGATGGAGATAAATTGCCGGCGAAGGCTTCTCCAGATGTTGATTATAAAATTAGACAAAATATTGACTGTTAAGGAAGCCTTAAAGCAAGCCACATTAAAAGATGAAGCATACTGGATTGCTTCAGCGTGGAACGAGTGAAAACTACCACCATTCAAAAGGCATGGAAAAATCAGTTTGGCTTAGATGGACCCCTTAAAAAATATAGAAAATACCAGAACAGAAGAATGTGAGCGAATTAGTTCAACTAGCCCATAAGCTACCTGTTGAAAATCAAAATCAAGACATTCGTGATTGGTACAATGAAAATGCCCAGATGAAGATTATCAATGAGGAAATGATCGATATGGTTAAGAGTGCTAAAGACATTGAAGAGGGCGTCGATATGGACGAGATAACTCCAAAAATATCACATTCCGATGGACTGAAATTGATCGACGCCGCTCTCGCTTACGTAGAGCAACAAGAAGAGTGCACACCATGTGACATACTCTATCTTCAGCGTTAACGTAACATTGCATCATCTAAGAGAGGTTAACACGTAACATTGCAAGGTTAACAATTAGACTTTTTTTAAGAAATAATTTCATGTTCCTAGATGCTTAAAGGTCTGTAATTATGTTTATTTTATGTTTACAATGAACCAATTTTGTATATCTTCAGAAGATTTACTTAGCGCCGTATTATACGAGTTGTTCCGTATCCGCGGTGGTCCCAATTACCTCGGATAATCGTGAGTCTACTGTATATTGCGATTCCGGCTCTAAAAAAAATAATCATGTTGAAATCAACAAAAACTGTTACTAATGATTTTCAATCATACAGGGTTGTATTTAGAACACACTTTTGAAACGATTCGATGAAAAACAATCCAGGTCTATAGTTAAAAAGAAATGTTGATGAAAAAAATTTGCCAAAATCACAAAACTTTTTTCTTTGTAAATATTTCAAATACGGCTCTGAACAATATTCTCTCCATTAGAAACTATTCACCCTGTATACAATTTTGAAAGTTCTCTTGGTTCTCTTTAAAATGATACCAACATGAAAAGTCGAGCATAAATAGTTTCGTGATTAAATATATAACCACACACATAACAATAACAATAGCAGATACAAAAACAGTTATAAAAGCAAATATTTTACTTAACAATATGTAGATTGTATTATTTCTAAAAAGTATAACTATTTGTTAAGTTGAGTTAATTATTGCGAAAACTGCATATTGGTGTTTAGGAAGATTACATAATTCCTAATAGTTTGGATTATATGCCACCCACATAAATTGTCTCTTCGTTGATTAATTGGTATAACTATTATAATAATTTCATAAAGATCTCTTTAACAATATAGGCATACATATGTATGTAAAAGCCATATGAAAGATTTTCAAATTAGCTTGCAGGCCTTCTATTTTTTAAGCTAATTTGAAATTCATAAGCGTCAATGGGCAGTTTTCGAAATAATTAACTCACTTAACAAATATTTTACTTTATGAAATCTATAAATTGAACATATTGCATCTTAAGAAATTTACCGGATCAAGATGAAGGTTTATTTTCATTTGCGAACAAATTTGGGGATATTGTTAATTAATATAGGGATATTTTTAATTAAGCTTTCTAAGGACCACAAAGAATGTAATACAAAGCCGTGCGAATCATGCCTTTGCGTGTTTATGCTCTAAGCAACGATTAATCTATTGAAGTGTTCAACTCATTGGACTTCAAATTATTATGGTTATAACGCAATCGATAATTAATCGTGAATAGATCAATCGCTGCTTTATGTAGTATTCTAATGTATAAAATTGTTGTAGACAGGTGACCAAAAATTGTATAATAAATGAAACTAACTTTTCATTACTAACGT